>FN649750.1:4195245-4219086 GCA_000310025.1 Ectocarpus siliculosus | reverse complement strand
CGAAAACAAGGGTGGGTTTAAGGATAAGGGGGTCGGGGAAAGGGGTGGACAGGGGGGGGGGGGGGGGGGGAGAGAACACTGTAGAGTTGTGCCCCGTTGATTTGATGGAGTACAAGCTTTGGCCGGGGATCACTGGTCACCTTGTTTCCGACGAATCTTTTTCTTCAGATCGAACCGGGACAGAATGACCGACAAATCTCCTGCAAGCCCCAATCTATTGTGGCTCAAGTGGCCCCTCTCCGGAAACGTTTCGTATTTACGCGCCATTTCACGATCACCACAATAAATTTCGCTTCGTCGTGGGGCGCGCGAAATGGAGCGCCACTACGAAATGCTGTCGGAGGGGGGCCACTCAAGCCACAAGAGATTGAGGATTGGAGAAGCTTTGTCGGTCGTTCTTTTCAGATTCGATCTGAAGAGAAAGATGTGTCGGATACAAGGGAACACTGTAGAGTTGTTTCCCGCAGATAATATGGAGTACAATTTTGGCCGGGGATCAGTAGTCGGCTTGTTTCTGACGAATCTTGTTTCTGCAGAGCCAACCTGTGCACAACGGCCGACAAAGCTCCTCCAAGCCCCATTCTCTCTTGTGGCATTAGTGGCCCGTCTCCGGAAACGTTTCGCGGTGGCCCTCCGTTTCGAAATGTTTCCGGAGAGGGGCCACTCAAGGCACATAAGAATGGGGCTTGGAGAAGGTGTGTCCGATATTCTGTACCGATTCGATCTGAAGCGAAGCATTTCTTGGAAAAGCGGTTCAGTATGCGTGAAAGTTGAAGGAAGTTTTGTACACTTCGCTACAGGCCACTACCAATACGACCCGTTGTTTAGACTCGGGAGGAGCGGTTCCCGCATCGACCAGGCTGCTCACACCGAAAGACTCGTCGTTCTTTCTGGAGGTATTCGATGTCAAAGTATCGTCGCACTATCTGATTGTAAATGTTTCACGAGCATGCCAATTCCGAGAAAAGACTCAGCAGCATGAACAGCCGATACCATTATGACGACACACACCGTGGGAGGGTCCTGTCCAACGGACGGGCGGAGGATAGCTCCTTTCAGCCAACATGAATACGGCCAACAGCAGGCGGCACCCTTGCTCACCTGAACTTCTCGGGTCTCGTTTGTAGAGATAATGAGCTGTTGCACCTCATCAACATCGTCGGCGGTGGTTGTGATAGACTGGATCTCGTTTGGGCCGGTGTCGGCATAGGTTTTTATCCACTGGACCTCTCGTGTTCCAGGGTCGGTGTCCCACTCAATCTGCAAGGAAGGGTGATACAGATGAAAACAAGATTCCGAGTCAGGACGTGCACATTATGTTTTCGAAGCATTTCGAGGGAATGTCGCCGCCAAAGCCTCTGTTTTTCACGGCCCATCTACAGTACATGTGCTACACGGTTTCCTCGCGGCACGTTCAGTAGCACAGTGTCAGGAAGGATAATGACCTTCCCTGTTATAATTTCCAAGTGTGTCGCAACAAGAAACACACATGTTGAAACACTACAGTCTTCACGGAATACCACACACGGTATTCTACAGTACACGTGCATACAAAACGTGTTTTACTTGCATTTGCGCGGTGTTCCTGAGAGATGCTCTTGGCTTACACAACAAGCCGACTCACGACAACAGCCCACACACCTCGTAGCTCTGCACCGCAGACCCTCCATCGCTCAGCGGAGCGGAAAATGCCACCGCCACCTCGTCTCCGCTCATCACATCCAAGTCTACCCTCGCCGGGGCCTCAGGTACGGACACCGCATCAACCCCGAGAGCAAGGACGGCAGCAGTAGCGGTAGCAAGAACAGGGATCGCCAGCAATCCGCGTCGTCTCCTCCTCGTGATGCCCGCGACACCCTTCCTCGCCTTCGCCATCGCAACCGAGGCAGTGGATCCAGTCTGCAAACTTTCTCCGCTGCTTCTATGCTCAGACCTCGGCGGTAGGCCTTGGCCCCGAGCTGCCACAGCCGGTGGGTCGGGGCCGGGACCCATGTCCCGCTAACACGAAAAAGATATCCACAGAAGTAGAGGGGCCAATGTCCGTCCGCAACCTAGGTCCGCCTTCCTCTACTGCAGCAGACTTGATATGCCTTAGATCAGCCAGGTATAGCCCTCCCCCCCACTACCGAACGGGACCGGCTGCTTGCCAGCTCAGAGGGCGCTGAAAACTGTGAAGACAAGGATGCGATCCAAACCCAAGGCTCCGATCTCCGGTGCAATCGTCGCCGTTACACACAAACAAAGGTTCAGGCGGCGTTTTTCGTGGAGGAGCTCTGCGCCCCTCCCTTTGCGATGTTCCCTGCTGCTGATGTGCTGCTGTTGCTGCAACGCTCTGTTGGGGCTTGCCCTACTACCGCGGAGGTAGGGCCCTGTGCTTGTGATGTCTCTTCCTCCTACCCGCCGCAGAAGCTTCATTGCACTGCCACCCACTTTGGAGGAGGGGACACGGGCGCTGTCGACACATCGGAGTTTTCCAGGCCCCACCCGAAATAGTCCAGATATCGGAACACAGCAGCAGCAGCCACTCCAGCAGCAGCAGCAACAGCAACAACAACAACAACGCGAGCAGCCAAGACTTCTGACTGCACGAGGTGTGCTTGTAGCAGCTGCCTTGTTTCTCCTAGTCTTCGTTGCAGGATCCCGCTCGTGCGTCGGCAGCAGCTGTGCTCCGTGTAGTGAGAGGGACGGAGTTGGGCTCACGGTACATGCAACAACCAACGGCGACGCTGCCGCCTTGCCTCCAGACCCGCGACATCGACCGTACTACGACCTAGTTGTGGCGGTGCTGGCTATGGGTGGAGAGTCCAAGGAATCTCAGGAGGAGATCGCGAGAGTGCGAAAGGTGTACGCGAGATACGGCTCGGAGGTTGTTCCTGATGGTGGATCTGAGGCACCGCCGTTGACGTTTCGAGTCGTGTTTGTCGTCGGCAGGGCGGGGTTGCCCGACGATCACGAGCTGCCGGAGGCGGGGTTGCTGCGGGGAGACTTCTATCACGTGGACGTCCGAGAGGGATACGCCCACTTGAGCGATAAGACCAAGGCCATGGCAGGACTGGCAGAGCATCTCCGGTGAGACACAGCTGACAGGCAGCGGTAGACCACTACTGTACGTGGATCCCAGCAGGTTACATACCCAGGATTTTGGGTGTTTGAATGTCCCCAGCATGCGGTGAGTTTTGCACCGCATGTGCTTTCAGACAGCGCGCAATATGATGAACCGCAATGTTATACAGAACTGACTGCTGGTTGTGCACCGCAAGTGCAGAAACCTGAACAGAACGCGAACTTGAACTTGTTGAATCAGTTGATTTGGCTCGCTGCTGTACTCTGCCGCTGTCAAGGTGTACTGCTGTAACATGTACCGTGACGTGTGTCTACTTCTATGAACAACAGCAGTAGGTTGTCCTCATACTGGAGAAACTCGATGCCATGGACAAGACTTGAGCATGTTCCGATCAGATGTTTTCTGCCACGAGCATTCCCACGCGACGGTCTCCTTCTTACTGCTGCTGCTGCGGCAGTCCAAAACCACAGAAACACATGGCAGTACAAACGTACAATTCCCCACATTAGCCTGCGGCTCCCATTTTGTCAGCAAGCGCACCGCCGGTACAAGGGCTACAGCAGTCAGGGTTCCCACGATATTGCATTGCCCTTCCTGCTGCTTGTCCGTGCAGATTACTTCGCGGTTATACTATGTGTGTAGGCTTCGTGAGGTAGTGTGCCTTAGAGATGACATGCCACAACAGCAATGGCCCCCTCACGTGTGGTGTACTTGTAGCGTCAGGGTAGCCCTTAACTAAAGCTTAGACTATGAAGCTGCTGTTATGGTTCCTTCCGCCCCTTGATCTCCCGGCGGTGGCGTCTCACGAAACCAAATTGTTTGAGGGTATTCTACAACACAGGCCACCCGATGTAATTTCTATTGAGACCACCGGGGGGTAAACCCTATTTATTGTCACCCGCACACGTCCAAAACAAGCGAAGCAGCAGACATGCACGAATGCACTCCACTGACGCTCAGGATGAGTTGAGTGAAACAACCGTTCTGCCATCACGTGCACAAAGCACGCCAACAAGAACACCAGAACTCCATAAACCCCGCCACCACTAAGCGAGAAAGTGTTTTTGTTGCTTACGCTGACACCGATGACCAGGTTTCGTTTTTTGGCCAAGACGGACGGGGACACGTTTCCGTGTCTCGCGCGCGTGACGAAGCAGCTGGTAAACTTGCCCGGGGAGCAGCAGCCGAGAGTCTACGCTGGGATGTTGAACAAGTGAGATCTGCATCCAGCGAACAAGGGCTACGAACGTGTCGTACACCTTGTGACACAATCGTCTTTGGACGGTGAATGTCTCGTTCGAGCCTGCTTGTTTCAAGTTTTCTTAAAATCACATCTCGCTTGCCTCGCTTGCTGGCCTCGTTTGTGGACCGTCGTTTCGATTTATGTTAGGGCGTAGGGTATAGCGGTGTGTGTCGTGTATGCATTCAACATGCAAGAAATGTTGATATTAACGCCGGCGTCAATCCGCGCTCGAGATGAGGGGGTGCATGCCAGCAAGGCGCTATTGTTCTGTAGGCTGAAGAGCAAGCAATCAATTATGCGCATAGCATGCATTGTAGGTTTAGACCGCCCTTCAGTGGGGAACTATGCATATCATACGAGAAAAATGCCGGTTTAGCGGGCGCTCAACGCTTCAGCGATGCATTAGCAGTCCGTACGTTTACCTCTAGAGTGTAGTGGATGATGACCAGCCCTCTGCGGGCGCTTAACGCGTGAGCGATGCATTAGCAGTCCGTAGGTTTAGGTCTAGAATGTAGTGGATGATGACCAGCCCTCTAGCCAAGAATACGCGTGAGGTACGGGAACAGGGTGGACGAGTGCTTCGGTACCGACAATGAGACGTATTAATGTCATTTATCTTGCGGGTGTCGTGTGCATGCAAGCCGTGCCCGCTTCGTATCACCTCCTAAGCCATGCTGCCCATGTTTACTGTATGCCTGAACTGCATGGCCATAATGCAAAGGTGTGGTACGGTTTTCCCGAAGGGGCACAAGCTGTACGACCCAGAGTTCTTGGCTGCAACTGGGGGAACCATCGACTGCCATCCGATGTACCACCAGGTAGGGTTGGTGATTCATCGCGACGCGAGGCATGGTATGCCCCTTCATTGACACTGAAACGTTGTACCCATCGTCGAATGGAACATTTGTGGTTTGCAGGCCTCTGCAGTCTTGATTGCGGTCTGAGGGCTGTCGGTATTGATTGATTCCAGGGTTCCGATGGTTTACTTCTGTGGTTCTTGTAGGCGATCGAATCTGCACCAAAACAAGGGAAAAACAAGGGAACGGGTCAGCTCCATATAGAGGATGTAGGCTTCTCTTCGGCGAATACTGTACCGCCTGAGGTGGAATATAGCAGTGCTCGAAACACGTGTGTTCTGTACGCGTGAACTTTGTCGGGTTGACTGTTCGCCTGACTTCAATCCTCCAACCTTTGTTGTGTTTTTGCTCTTCCTTATTTTTCGCACGATTGCAGGGAGCATTCTATATTCTCGGGGTGGATATTGTAAATTACTTGAACAGGAGCAGGGATATGCTCACGGTGATGTCGGTGGAGGACGCTATGATGGGGCTGTGGCTGCTTGGTGTCGATAAGGTGAAAACAAGAGCGAAGACAACGTGTCTACAGTAGTCACCCCTGTCTATTACCGCCCACTAGCCAGCGTATCAGTGATTCTTGATCAAATTACCAGATCTCATGGGCCATTACGTGTTCACGAAGCGAATGATTATTACTGTTGCAGGCATTTGATTACATCGCAGCGGGCCATATGTGCACTGTTTCGGGGTATTGACTCGTGCGATAACAACGTGTTGTTCGCTGGAACCCCCCCCTTTGGCCATTCCTCGCCATCTTCAAGCTGTGAGCAACGCGCTCCAAGAAATCGAAGCCGCGATTTAGAAAGCACGATAGTGTTTGCCACCGGTGTGTTTACAGTGTGTGGTCTGTATGGCGTGTACGGTCTGTATGGTCTGTATGGTCTTGGGGCTGGACTGCGTTCGATCGCTGTATTTGTTCACATCTTCCGTAAGTCATACGCCATCAATACCCATCCTGATGAACGCGAAGAAGTACCGGTAATCTCATCCGCTTCGGTAGTTTCGCATCTGAACATGGCGCTGCTCGAAGAAGTGTTGTGTGTTCTGCAGTAGATACGACCGTTGCCCACGCGGTACATGCAACACCGCTCGCCAAACGACACGGCGCTGCACCCCCTCGTGGTGTTAGTCTTGATCACACGCCGGAACTATCATCGGATTCAACTTCGTGGGTGAATATCAGGCACATGATGATACCACAATCGAGTTATATAGCTTAAGATTGCTTACAAGTTTTTTGGCACCTGCAGAGGGGGGAGGGCGCCTCGAGTCATCGGCGGCAGGACACAGACTCAACGGCGAGTTGCTTTCGTATGCAGCACGAGGACCTGCCCTTGGTTTTGTGAGCATGGCACCTATCTATTTAGTGCGTGCGTCGGGGAAACCGCGTGTTCTGCACGTGAGTGGTGCTACGGTAGGGGTGTCACCTCACCTCATGTTACACTTTCGGGCAGAGAGGCAGACACACTCTACCTAACCGTATTGGTCGCGTCCTATTTCGCAGTAGGAACACCACAACCGAAACAGGACTACCAGGTATACGTTTTCTGCCAAAAGTGGTAGTAGAGCTCACCCCAATAGTGCACCCCCCATCAGTTACGAGTGTGCGTGTGAGACGAAACCACGGCGCCGCTGTCCTGGTTACTGCCACATCGGGACAGAGCTATTACCCTCTATTATGGCCTCCCAGCCGTGCATCCGTAGCGGCGTTTTGAACAGGAGGGCCCCATGGGGCAGCCCATCGTGGCCAAGGATAAGGAATGCCCACGTTCAGTTGTTTCCTTTATTGCTATTCGTGAAAAAGCATGGTTGTCAGGGCTATCTTTGTATTTCGGAAAGAAGTGCTTGAAGCTTTCCCTCGTCATTCCTGCTGCACGTGAGAACCTAAGCAAAGGGCTACATATTAGCATCTCTTCCTCATTCCCTTAGACCTCTCTTTGACTCTTGTCTGCACGATGTGGACACGCACCTCCCCCAACTGTCTCTACACGGCCTGGTCTACATCAATCCTCGCTGTTGATTATTGTCCCCACTGCACTCGTTTCGCTGGTCGCCCGTTTATTGTGCTTTCATCGTATTTTTCTTCCGGCCCTTCGGGAGGCACGCCTGCCGTTCTTCGAGTTTTGCTCCAGATTGTTGATACTGTTCACCGATGTGTCGGTTTGTTGTTCTCTTGTTTCGTGCTGTTAACATTTTTTATTTCCCTTCCTCTCCCGCTTCTTCTCATTCAGGTGATGCTTGACATCGGTGGAAGCTTCTACTGCAAGTGCTTCACCCACCCGGTGCCGCAAAAGAAGATGTCATTTTACCACTTTTGTAAGACGGACGAAAAAATGGACGTCTGCTTGCGCGAGTTCGGTGCTTGTTGACGTTTTTTTTTTTTAAGCAAAACCTTTGTGAAACGTGAACAGTCTTGGTTGTAGAATTATTGTCCGGATCCCTGTGTTCGTAAATTATGTCGTTACTATGAAGATGGATGTCGATTGTTGTATGCAAGACTCGGGTTGATATTTGTATGGTCTTCTGATTATGTTTCGGCTATAAGATGCCTCAAGTGCCGTGCCGCTGTTCGGACTGAAAGACAGGATATGTATCCTCTTTTTCTGTTCCCTGCCTGGGTGGAGCCAGCGATGAACTTCATTCGAAGGGCAAGATAGATATGAGAAGTAGGTTGGGTTAAGAGTTGGAAAGTCATCGATCGCGTGCTTCAGCCACGCTGTTTCGGAACCATGGACGTACTGTTGCTGTTTGGTTGTTATTGATCTACGTGTGCACTCACGGACAACCTCCGTTTTTGTTTGGGTTATACCTTGTGACGAGTGGAATTTGTCGGTACCTCTGGTGGCCAACGGGTGCATAGTGTAGACCAGTTGATGACGAAGTGCCGTACATGCGAATAGCGTTTGCTGGAGGACCATAGCAGTGGGCACTGTCTACCTTATTTTGTTCGGTTCTTTCTCGGTCAGCACAGGGCTGTCATCACCCGGTGGATGTTCTCTTCAATTGGTGTTTGAAACTGTAAGTACGTGTCGAGGCTGATGTGGAGTGGTGGAAAATTCAGTGGTCGTGGGTGGTGTGGTGCATGCCCGGGTGGTGTCCCCTCTAGGTCGAATGTTATGACACGAATGAGCTGTTGTTGCGGCGGTGTTCCCTCGTGATTTGCGTTCATATCAAAACAGGTAGAGCGGTTCTTGCCTTGAACTACTGTACATACATTATTGCCGATCCTTTCCCTCGCCTACCGTGGACGAATGTTGTGTGCACACGAAGCAAATTTCGCATTCGCTTGGGCTTCGGGTTAGGGTTAGGGGCGGTTCAAACATAGATTGCCATTGTCGTCACCGCCATTCTTTCCAATACTGCTGTGGAGGAATCGCCTTTCAAATCGGTCCAGGGTGTGTGGTATCTTGAGTCACCTACGGGCGCCAGCCAAGCTTGCGTCACCTGCAATTTTAGTTGTTCGTATGCATACTGGTATACATATGTAGCATACCAATAAAGTTTTTGCGGGGTGCCACTTTCTGAGTCTCAACACACAGACCTACCAATATCAACACAATAGCCCCACAGAGCACATTGCACACGGTCGTTGCTATTGATCCCCCATTTCCCCCCGCAATTCCCGCCAATCCACCAACGGAAATCCATCAGGTTGCAGAAGATAAAACAACACCTGGTCGATTATCAAAGATAGAGTACTTTGCTGCAAAAACAGGGACGGTGCCGACAATGGCGTCGCTGGAACCGTCCCGCGGAGAGCTTTTCGAGAGAGTATCGCTTGGTTTTCGCGTCTTCTTCGTCGTGGAGAAATCGAGCTTTGAAAACCGGTTCAAGGGGTGTGGTATCTTGCATCATGTATTCCTACGATACAGGGAGCTCCGCAATATCATCATTGAAACATAATTGCGCCGCTCATCGCTCACCGCGATACATACCACATTGAGCGGAGAGGTCTCGCCTCGCGTGCCTATCCTTCTTATCTTATCCCTCTTGCCTGGTCCTGTGCATGTCCGACTCGCTGGATGATCTGCTGAGTTCATGCTCCCTCGCATCAAGGTGCGTAGGGTAGCATCTAGTTGGTGTCAACCGGCGGCTATTTAGACTATAGAACTGCTGCGGGCTGTACAACTCTGTAATGTACGGCGGGCAGCTGTTGTTCGTCAAGCACAGAGGCTGCTGCTGTTGTTGCGGGGCGGCATGCTCGAGGCCTTTCTTAGGCAGGATAACTCGACACAAGAGACACTTGCCGCTATATTTCCTCAGGCTGTATTGGCCTTCCTTGCTTTGTTTCCGTACAATGTATCACTGGACTGTCAAATCGAAGTTGAAATTGTTGCGGAGATGTTCGCGCGGGGTACATTAGACTTCATATGCATACAGCAGTACTTGCGGAAAGAGCACTTTGTTGCACACACACACAAAGACCTGACACGCCCGGCTATAAAATACACACCATCCCATAAGGGTGCCCATATAGCTGTTATTTTCTTTCTATCGTTTTGTTTTCTTTTTCCGAGTGGTTTGTACTCTATTCTAGTTTTGTTTCCCCGCGGCGTCGTATGTGCCGGGTTTTGCGACCATGGGCTCCCCATTTTTGTGGACTATAGAGCTGATGTGAGAGAAACAACAAACAACAAGACGGCTACCAAACTGTCTTGTTGACCCTGTTACCCACGGGGGAGATATCACTACTACTGTGTGCTGCTCGGGAAATCGTGGAAGAACAGAACTTTCACAGACTCTTGGATTTATTGCTAATCTATCTTCGGCTGTTTTCTTCGATAGAGAGGGATTCGTTGGGTCATACTGATGAAATAATAACAAGCGCACAAAGGTGCGGTTTTGTTTTTCGACATGGTCGCGGTGCATGGCGGTGCATATTTTTTCTGTTCGAAAGTAGACGGTGCGGTGCGGTCCACGGTGCACCCGCCGTACGTTTTGTTAACGTTGTTCTTCTACACCGATACATGTATAAAACAGGTGGAATCGCGGCCTTGGTTGCGGTGCCACGCCGAAGAAAACCGCCGAAATATTACAGTTACGGCAGCACCCGTGACAAGGCCGGAGCACCTACAAGTTCGTGCGTAGGTTTCTGTCCTCCTGTGGTCCATCGCAATATATAATTGTGGGGAAATGGTGCTGTGCATGGAGGGCGCCAGTGGTACACTCCGCGGCCTGGCGGACAGAAAACCCCAGACGAATGAGCTGTTATTTATGTCACCAGAAGTTCATCAACAACACGCATCAACAACACGCTCAACACATGCAGCTACACTACATTCCTCACTTGCCTCTACCGCTGTTGGAAAGTTGCCAGCAATAATAAGGCTCATGTTCATAACCGTCCCTGCGACATTCAGTCAGAGTCAACCTCGGCAAACCACTTGCCCTCCCGCACGAGCAGGTTGGAATGATGGCATGCATAGCTTTTGCCGTTCTTGGTGTTGTGTCTGGATGGAAAAACGGTGACTTATCTTGACTGCGGTCTTGGCGACTGAGTAAGACAAACCGCACCGTGATAATAACCGCATCTACGGGGGCGGTTGAACCGCACCGCACCGCACCGCACCGCACCGCACCGCATCGCCGAAAAGAAACACGCCGCGCATCGTGTCACCCCTGAAAGTTGCACCTCGCACTACCACTCCATTGCATAAACGGGATTGCGCCGGTTACACGGCCACACAAAGGCTGGTGTTGTTCCAGGGTTCCCGAACAGCGCATCTTGCCTCCCCGTGTAGAACTGTCCCCTTGATTCCCTCTCTTGCCTCCGTCATGTACCGCAGAGCCATCCGGTTGTTGACGGCTGAGACTGAAAGGCGGGCGATTTTTCTCCGCGCATGCTGCTCACAATACGAGGTAGCTTTGGAACGGCTCTCGGAGGCGCGCCTCGATTCCCTGCAGCAGGTGAGATAGACAGTGCCTTAAACGCGTTGCAGAGGCGCAAGAATAGTTTTTACAACGTCCCCGCGGGGGGCTTGCCCCCCCCCCGTCCTCCTTTGAGAATGTAGCCGTCCGCGCCTCTTTTCTCAAGGGTGAGGGTTACAAATAGTGTGGACTGTGGACGTAGGCGTGGAGTATGCCAAGTGTAAGCCACTGCTAGATATGTTACATGAGTAAAAGCGTTGGGCAATATTTTTTGTCCCGTCAAATTGTGCGTCATTTCACTATTTTGACACAGAGTAGGAGTTTGCCCGCATTTTGCGGGTGGTGATTTTATAGTCCGCTACACCACGGCCTAGGTGCGTCGATCAGTTGCTGTGTGCGTCGGGGATGTGAGGATGGGTGTGAATGGAAGACGCATAACACAGCAGTGTGTTCATGCGTGGACACAACAAGCTTTCTACGTGAAAAATCACCGACAGAATGAAGATACACAGAGAGGTACAGGTCGGAGTCGGAACACAGCAATATTTCGCCCATTCAGCGTCGCGAGTCTTGGCAGGGAGTACATGCAAGTATGAACGTGTGATTGCAGCGCGCTTCACAATGCTGTGCTATACATGGCTGTGTTAGTTATAACTCGGCTCCCGCTTGGGGTCTGAGCCCGCGGCAGCGGAGTCAGTCGTGACGGAGAGAGTCGTCCCCGTCGGCGCCGCGAAGAACGAGAGTCGGTCGGGGTCCTCGTGCGGGCGAGAGCCCAAAATCGTCTTGAGTTGACAGTTCCGCGAAACGCCCAGCTGTTCTGCGAGCAATCCTGAAGTTCAGATTGAGTTAAAAATACTTACCTGTATTCCGAGAAGACATCTGAACCGAGTTGTTAGGCAGGTCAGCATGCATCGCGTGCCGGAGACTGCTGTACACACGAGGGGTACAGCAACATGTGTTGATGGTGGCAGGACTCGGGTTCGCTTTTAGGTGATGTTTCATTGTTTTTCATTTCATGCACACACGAACGCGCGCCTAGCACGTCGTCCCCGAACGTTCGTCATGTGCACCAAGCATCGTCTCAACAACAGCCCACTGCTGCCACTGTGCGGCTGGCTACGGCCTGCTCGGATCCACACTGCACATGTGTTTGTCTCATCTGTACACACGTTTGGTGTAATTGATATCAGCCGGGGTCACACGGCAGGAAGGCCACACGTACGGGTGCGAGAGAATGCACGGTTCGGTGATATCGCACATACCGGTGATGTCGGACCCCAGTGCGATTAACCTTCGGGTCTAGTATTTTTTTTCAGTTTTTCGGCCAATGAAACAAACGACGAGAGACAGTACAGAGGGAGAGAGAAATGTAGCAAATGTGTACATGCAACAGCTATCTCCTCCTACATAGGCCATGAGGGCAGCCCGCGGCAGGGTGGTGGCCACGGGCAGGGTCATAGAAAGGTTGATGGGTGGTCGCAGCCTTGTAGGCGTTGAAATGATCAGTCGCCAAGCTGCCTACACTACTGTATTTTCAGTATCATAAAATGATCTATGAGAATGATCTATTAGAGGACTTGTAGACCAATAGCCGGTATCTGTATTCTGTACTTTTTTGCCGCCCCACTATTGTGAGCCCTGCCGGGTCACTACAGCTCCTGTGTTTTTCGCACAAGCACAACAGCACACACCTATCTTCTCTCATGAACGGCCTCATAGTTCGGGCGGGGTATGTAGCTATGATGGTAGTGTACATGCGTGTTGCGATTGTGTTGGACTCGTCTATACTGCTGCTGTGTAGGATCTTCGGAGTGTACAATTACCAAAGTTGGAGATGCATCGTACGAGGACATGTTGGCTTGGCTGGGCTTGAAATGCCCCTTTTGCTGACATCCGCTCTTGCAGTGGCCGCATAGATTTGGGCGAGGGCATGCATGTGGAGCTACGATGTGTGTCTCTGTGAAAGGATTTTTTTTACCGAGATTCGCTGCTGTGGCATTCGAATGTAGCGCAATGTGCGTTATTTCCGAATTTCGGTACCCTTGATTTTTCCCGCTGGCACTGACGTCTGTTCATTGGTCACCGGTGAGCTCGGTCGGTGCTAACAATAAAGACACACCTAGATATGGACTTGCCAACACCTAGCGTGAATGGATACAGGGCGGCAACTCCATGGCATGCCAACACACCAGCATATGCGAATGGTCTATCAATGATCCATCAGCGCCTGAAGATCCAAAAGGCTTAAATACCAATAACGACTGATGTATCCCCTTCGGGCCTAGGTTCCGTTTCGACGTCAACTTTATTTTTCCACCGCAGATAACATAGAGACAAAAGTGCAGAAAGAGACAAAGCGTGCTTCTCTAGACGAAACAACTACCTCCACCTGTAGGCCATGCGGGCAGCCCGCGACAGGGTGGTGGCCATAGAGTCAGGAGGGGTTGACGAGTGGTCACGCTGCGGCCGGTAGGGCAGGCAGGTAGCCTTGTAGGCGTTGCAATGATCAGCCGTCTAGCTGCCTCAACTTCTCTATTTGCAGTATTTTCTAATGATCAATGAATGTGGTCAGTCAGAGGGCTCGAAGCCCCATAGCTCGTAGCTGGTATAGTAGTACATTTTCTGTACGTTTTTGCCCCCCCCTCATGTGGGCCCTGCTGACTCTCCTGTTTTCCCCCCACATTCACACAAGCACACCGGCATAGCATCACACACCTACCTATATTAGCGGCTTCCTAGGTTCGGGCGAGGGTGTGTTTGGAGCCATTCTGTGTATGTTGTCTTCTGCTATTTTGTTTGACTCGTCTACACTGCTGTAGTGTAGCTGCTGACACGATGAGTGCTGGATCTTGGGAAGGTACGATTGTCCAAAGATTGAAGCAACACACAACGATATGATCGGCTTGGCTTGAAATACCCCTTTTGCATCCCTCCGCTCTTTGGATCAGACACTACATAGGTTCGGGCGAAAGTATGCGTGGTGCTGTGATGTGTGTCTGTGAAATACTTCGTACCGAGATCAATTTTGGCATTCACATTTAGCGCATGCACATTTTTCGAATTTTGGCCCGCTTCCCGATACCTACAGAGTTTTCCGTTGGCACTGACCCGTTTTCAGTGGTCATCCGGTTAGCGCGGTCGATGCAAACAATAATAGCACACGTATGAACTTCTCAACACCCGTCGTGGAGGGTTACAGAGGACGGCTACTCCACAGCTGGTCACCACACCAGTATTTGTAATTTTTCAATCAATGATCAGTGAGTACGCCTGGCCCAAAAATGATTAATTAGCTTATCGAACGGGGACCGGTGACATCGCACGGAGGTACGATGTCACCGACACCGAGTGCTTCGAGTGGTTCCGGGACACTCACTGCGCCAGAGGTACCTCACGATTTCATGGTGAACGGTGCTGTAGTGCCACGCATTGAAACACTGTGTGTTCAGCAGTATGGCCGTGATATTTTGGGTATCGCACGTGTCGGAGTTTGTGCACAGGTTTGTGCGCTGTACTACCACCCAGTGCTACTGCTGAAGGGGCTATTGTTTGCTCAACACCGGGCGTATCGGGGTTATCGCACCCCCCGTGCGATAACCATTCAGGGTCGAATGATTTCATGTGAATATCGCACGGGGATCGGTGATATCGCATGTACAGGTAATATCGCACCCCCGTGCGACAAAAAGTGCAGAACGAAATCATTGAAGAATCGATCGCACCCCCGACCGTTCTCTCGCATCCTTACGGTATCATGAAGAATTGTTTTGTAGTGTTTGCTTGAATACGCCACCTTTCCTCCTGTGGTAAATCCCCTATTTCTTATCACGAGAAGCGTTAAGCCGTTCGTTTCCCTCGTCGACTATTTACTACTTCGAAGTGTGCGTATTCGCGACATTTATCGGAATGTTTCACCCCACGGAGAGATCCACTCGCAACATGCCACTATTGTAGGTGAGGTCAACTGCTAGACCTCCCGGGTGCCGGGTGTCACAGCGATTATACAACATTGGTGGTTGGGTAACGACTCTCTTTTACTCACAATGCAACGTTGCTGTTGCCGACTCAACCTAATCCAGCAGGACTCCCGACAGCAGGATGCAGAACATCAACCGCCGCCCCCACAGCAGCAACCATTGACTGAACCCGATCGGCGGCGAAAAGCTGGGCAGAGCCGCTTCGACTGTCGACGAGGCTCGAAGGCGGCAGGTTGCGGTGTGGCTTCAGCCACCTCTGGTGGACAAGCGAGGTGCCGGCGCGCCTCGTCGGAAACATGCACCGCACTTGACGCGGCGACAACGCAAGCCGCAATTTCGGAGACCTCGCGATCTCCGAGGGATGGACGTCAGGTGTCGACAAACGACTCGGCTGTTTCGCAAGGATCGTCGCGCATTACAAAGTCTCTGGAGGAAATCCTGGAGCAGGCTCGCAGCATTCGGACCGGTGACGTCTCGCAGAAGGTGTCTGCTGGGCTCATCGACGCGACTGGTGCCAAGCGAGCGGAAATCCGTAGCAGCGGTATCAGCAGCGTACGTGGCGGGTGCCTCAAGGCGGCAAGACCGGTGACAGGGAAGGCGCGGTCAACCGCTCCATTGAGCAGTGGTGGTAGGGTAGGGGTAGCTCTGGACGCAAGAACCAAGAGAGCCAACTCTGTTCCCGGGCGACCTTCATGTCAGGCAGGCACTGGAACTGTCAGGAAGGCCACTTCACCTCTGGTGGCCAACCGTGACAACGAACGACGGGAGAACGCTTCTAGCCGAAGTGGAAATGAATCGAGCTCTAGCCGTTCTGGGGCTAACCGATCCCATTTCACTAGTTCCCAACGTTCCGCCGCACAAACGGAGTGTTCGGATCATCCTGCAGAGGAGGCTCAGGCCTTGGTAACATCTGAGGCTGCTGTTAACGAGGTTGCGGCAGAAATTGCCGCAAATATTGAGAGTGGGATGTGGGAGGAGATAGTTTGCTATGAAGCAGCAAGAGCAAGGTTTTTGGGACGAGACGACGGAAGCAGCGGCAGCAGCGGCGGTGACGTCGGCAGCATGGGACACAGCTCGCGTGGAGAGTTCGAGGCCGCTGAGGAATCACTTCTGCGCGATCTCGATGCACCAGGCTCCGTCGGTTCCTGCGGCAATGGTTACCCTCAAGCACGAGGTAGCCCTCTGCCAGACCCAGCTTTTTTCCGTTGGCGAGAGATGCTTCGGGGCAGACAAGCACCTGGTTATGATGCAACACCTCGGCAAGACATCTGTCACGGCCAAGACCTGCTTGGCGGCGATAACGCTGGGTGTACCGATCTACATTGTCCAGAGCGCAGCGAAGGCTGTGCGGTGGGCGCTGGGGAAGCACAAGGGCAATGCGAGGTCGGAAGGTTGAGAGAAATACAACTGCTGCAACGGTCACTTTTGATGCTGCTGGATGAAGCCAACGGGAAGAGGGAAGTGTTCGCCCAAGAGGAGCGGAGGCGAGACAGGTACACGGGCTTGGAGACTTGGAGAGGGAGGAATACTCGGGAACGTGAGGAGCGCAGCGACGAGGGAGGCATGAGTCGATTGTTGCACGAGTTCGAAGACTGGTACTGCCGGAACAAGGTAATAATTCGTTTAGTTGGATTTTGTGTGCTCGCCCAAAATTTCATAATTTAGGAGAGAAGCAAGGCACCGCCCTCAGCGTTCACAATCGATTTGTCATCTTTTTGGTCCGCTTTAGATGCTTGTTTGGGGCAGGGGGGAAGGAGCCTTTGCGGCATACAACACACAGTCTAGGGAAACGATGACCATTCGAGATTTAGGCGAGAAACAGCTGCATACGGTCTGTCGTGTTCTCCTTGGTGGTGTGCAGCATGAAAAAAATACCGCCCTACTGAGTGTTGTTTGAGGTTTGAGGTGCGTGAGCAAGTTCTGCGGAAGTCTCGGACGATATCGCGAAACGCTTGAAGGGTACAGCGTTGTGTGTCCTGTGATCCCCAAAAATGTTTCAGAGCCGTGGGTGATCCGTCTACAGCCTCGCTAACCCTCCCTGCGATCCTCCGGCGCTCTATGATTTCGAACGGCGCGTTGAATATACCAAGGCTGGGCACGTTACCGGCTTGATACGGGAGACTTTGGATGCGATGACGCATGACTCTTGCGGCGATGCCGGCTTGTCAACACTGTCCGAGGTAAGGTTCACGTGTGCTGGACTGGTGTGCTTCTTCTTCACCACGGCCGCTGTTCATTCGTTGTCGACACATGCTGGCACCCGGTTCACATTGACATGCATGCATGATAACACTTAAAACACGACGCAAGTTGGTAGGGTGCAACGGCGTTAGTTCGTAGCTTCCTCTGACGTGAAATCGTTTGTCGTGTGGATTTTTGTTTTTCCCCGATAGCCACGATACCCTTTCCTATTCTGAATATTGAATCGTTTTGTATCGCGTTGCAGGTGCTAAGTCCACCTCCCATTTCCCGTTGTTTCGCCCCTCCCAGGAAGCCAAAACTCTCGTTGAGAACCCATCGCTTGTGCTGACGGGGGAGAATCCTCTCTGCACCTTTCCGGGACCGTTTGGTGACTGTGCTGGGCGGAAAGATTGGCAACATGCCAACGGGGTCCAAGCCTTGCGTAATACTGCGTGTTTCGCTCTGGTTGAAGAGCTGCAGTGTCGCGCGCCTTCTTGCTGGCCCCATGATAGGTGAGAGTTTGGCGGATGGCACTTCGGCCGGCATACATAATTTACCTTGGGTGTGTTTGGTGGTAGTAACAGGTGTCGGTGTAGGCGTGTGCTATTCCTGTTTGGTTTCCCCAGACGCAGACGGGGTCAGACGCATGCCGCGCAGCTGTCCCCACCTAAGGGGAAATTGGATCGAAATGGAGGGATCTACTATTATACTGACAGGGTGAAGGTCAACAAATGTTTACATGCGTCACGCACACTGTCTCTCTTAGCTTTCGCTGAGCCCGAGATAGACAAACCCAAATTGAATGGCATGGATGTAGCGTGTTCAGGGACTTCTGTCCCTATTGGTGCTCGATTTCTTCTCCGTTTTCTTCTGTTCTTTTGTTTTCCACGTGTTGTCTGAATCTGCTGGTAGTCGCTGTTTTTCATTCCGGCTATGTTTTGTGACAAAAAATTAACCCTAGGTTGGTACAATATTGATGTGCACTTTTCGATTCTAGCGCATCTGTGCGTTGGCCTCATGCTGTCGCGCATTGCAGGTATAGTAAAAATAACGCGGGGTTAAATTAGGGTAGACGGGAGAGTGTTGTGTTTTCTTCGTTGCCCTCATCGGGAAAAAATGTTATACCAACTTGTCGGCGGACGTTTCGGGTGGTCCACACACCACCGGGAGGAAACATCCACACTTGATAGGATGATAACGCACACCCTCACACACGCTTGTCTGAAACTTCACCCGGTATGCCCTTCTCTCCGCCCCCCCGCCCCGCCTCTACGCCCCACCGCAATTTTCCCATCCCAGCGACTCCGCGCTAGGACACACAGCAGAGCTCTTCGCGCGACAACTGCGGACCACCTCCGTTCTTGCTGCGGAAACGGACATTTCCCGCCTTGTTGTCCCCGCCCTGGCGCGCGAGCTATCGCATGCATGCCGCTGTCAACGATCTGCTGAAAAGCCACCTGTTTTACCTGCGACGGAAGTACAGCAACAACAGCAGGTGGGGATAGAAGACGCCCAAGGCAGATTCAAGACTGGCCGTAGCGAATGGCACGGCATTAATACGGAGTCCTTGCGAGAGGCGGTTCCGAAACGGCCAGTGCCCGCTGGGCAGGAGCGGAGATGTGGTCTCACCTCCGACGAAACGAGGGACGAAGCGCCTTGGGCCCCTCTACTGGCCGTTTTCCGGGCGGTGGATGCTGTTCTAAGCGGTGGCGGGAGGCCGAGGCTGAGCTTCGTACGCCGCAGTACTACTGCTTGCTGGGATGATTGGAAGTGAGCCTGTCCATGGTGTATTGTCGTCTTTGTAGTTTAATAATTCGGTTTGTGGCCGACACGTGCAACCGAAGAACGGTCGTTATGCGTAAGTTTTCTTCTTTTCTGCTTTTCCTCGGGCTGCTGTGCGTTCCAAAGCCGTCTATTTCAAACTCGTGCGTCCTTGCTGTTTTTGCTGAGATGCATCACGAAGGAGATTGGGTCTGCGTTTGGAATTTGTTTCGGCAACACCGATACTGTTTGGT
The DNA here is from genome assembly GCA_000310025.1 of Ectocarpus siliculosus. NCBI lineage: Eukaryota > Phaeophyceae > Ectocarpales > Ectocarpaceae > Ectocarpus > Ectocarpus siliculosus. The sequence goes on along the minus strand of FN649750.1, from coordinate 4,199,881 downwards.
GCACTGTCCGCGGCAAGGCCGCGCTGAGGTGTGTGTTCACGTGTGGAAGTTCCGACGCACACAAAAAGCGAACGCGCACGATTTTCTGCTGTAGGCAATGATGACCTGATATTTTGTACCCCCTCGGGAATTTCGCGCCCATCGCGACATCCCTAAATTTGTTCTTTCCATCTGACGCCCGGCATTTCTTCAAGAACTGCCAAAGAGGTTCTTGCTTTGTCGTCGTGATCGAACCTTGGCTACAACACGAGAGCGATACATTATTGCGCGTGATCCGCCGGCCAGCTGCGCGTGCGTGTGTTTCTTGTATCGTTTTACGTAGCTGTCGGCCAAACTTTGCAAACCTGTTTGCTGAGTACACTACAGGCGTCGCTTGCCCGAGTATCGCTGGTGTTTAGCCTTCAGCGCGGGAAAAACTCAGCAAAAGCACTTGAACGCACGCGAAGACATTTTGTTTCGATGACTTGCAGTCATGTGTCGGGAAAACAAGCGAACAACAAAGCATCCCATCGCTATCGCCAATCGATCACAATTTTCAAGTACCCGTCGATCAAGCAAGTCAGCTCGAGTGTCTACGCACTACTGACGGGTAAGAGCAGCAACAATCAGCCACCGACAGCATACGAATACTCTCTTCCACAAGGTTCGCATGGAGGATGAGTACAGTGAAGAAATTAAGCTCAGGGAACAACAAACGCTGTCTGATGGCGCTCGCCGTGCTACCTGTTCGAACAGCGCCCAGCAATCGGAGACAGAGGTGGAAGGGGGGGGGGGGGGACTGGATGCGTGGCAAGAACTGCTGCATGTACGTGCAGACTACTGGATACATCCGTTGATGATGCTCCGTAATTATTGCATGCAGTCTACATGTAGGCGTTCGGCGATGGGCGCCCACCCCACAGAAAATATAGCAAGAGGAGCGGTGCTACAGTATGTTGTCAGCCGCCAGAACTTCACTATTTCTCTGCGTATCGAATTTGGTGGCTTGGTGTAGCCTACTCTGTTCGTTTGAGATACAGCCACCATGTCGATCAGAAAGTAGTTGGCCCTGGTCCCCCTAAAGCACAGGAAATAAGGTTGGGTGAAGACTACTGTTCCGCGGGTATCAGCAACATGTGATTAATTCTGAAGCCCTGCAGAACGCGCCACCACTTCAAACTTTGCAGTTAAGAACTTGAGCCCAACAAAATCCTGTAGGACAAACGGCGTTCTTTTTGTACGCCGATTGCCAAATACAGAGGACACGGACAGGTGTTCCTGGTTGGATTTCATCGTGACAACAAGAAGAGTACGCATAGTCTACAGTATGCTTACAATAGCGTGAAATCGGGCGACGTCCCCCCCCTTTCCCTCAGTTCAAAGCGGGATTTCCTGTTGTTTTCATTTAGTCGGCATGGTAGTTGCAAACTGTGCACCACCCAAGTACACAACGTACAAGCCGTGACCCACCCCCACCTGAGGCAAGTAAATCTACAGTAATTTCGTAGAGGAAGACGGCAAAGAAAGCCACAACAACCTGATACCGAATGTACCGATACCCCAGATGGAAACCACATCGTTTGTTGTCCTTGTTTCACGCAATATCAAAACTCGATTTCAAACCCATGACCACTCGTTGCATGGAAACTGCTTATGCCAGCCTACGTTCTAATGTAGTACGGTACGCCTGATGATATATTTTCATGTCCGCAGGGGGTCGGAGAGATCACACCGGGGTGATAACAAGAATACAAAGAAAAACGTAAAAAAATCGATCCCACCCGGTGCCATCTCGACTCTTAAGTATGTCACGAGAGGTGCCCCCCCCTCCCGCCCCGAAACTGAAACTAACTTGCTGTCGGGTCCCTACCATTGTAAGTGCCTATCTGCTGCTGCCGTGTATTTTGTCTCCATTCATTCTATGTGTATGTATGCATATTGGTATACGACCAAGGCGGTATTGTTGGAACTGAGCACCTGTCTGTTCTTGTGGCCAACCTTAGATTTGCTACAGTACATTGGCGCCTGCTCTATTTAGATAGAACTTGGAAAAATCAGCTGGGAAAATAAGACATGGACTCAGTTCGGGGACAAACAATAAGCGTCAAGCCTCGCGCAAAGTAAACGGTCCTTTAAGTGGCGCGTTCTGTGTGTTCATGTCGACCGATTTTGGGAGGAAACCGCAAGAGCACCAGAAAATACTCACAGGAGGTTGGGATCAGTAGCGACGCTGGGTGTCGATCTACTGCTGCTGCTGCTGAAATTTGCGGAGAATTGCGGAGATTGTACGTGTACTCCTATACCGTATGATCCTCGATATACGAACACCACAGACGTAGATTTGAGCGCGCCAACACACCCTGCCCTTTTTTATTGTTTTGAGTGGTTTATAACTTTTTTGTCCAGGCTATAGTTACTACCTCGCATAGCGTATTGAAGCGAGCGGAGGGTGACTAATCTGTCGTTGACTTGCGGGCCCTTTTCGGGTCCATTTTATTTTCGTATAACTTTTTTGGGTAAGTTAGCCTGTGACCACACGGCGGGAATCGACCGCGTCAAGTGTCAGACTATCATACATTATGGTACGAACAGACGAAGAAGGTACAATTAGGTACTGGGTAGAGAGAACAGAACGAACGGTTTTTTGTGATTAATTGTGAAGACAACAACAACGGCACTGCTGGGTTCGTCCATGGATAGTTTTTGCAGCACTGTTTTTTAACTATTTGTGTATAAAACAACTTCTTCATGGATGGGTAATGAGAGGTTTCGTTTCAATTCAACTACTACATACAGTAACTTTTACCTACGGAGTATGGAGGGTGCTCGTTGTTCTATGCATGGCTTGTACCGGCAGTAGTAGGTGACATAATATATCGCATCATCAATATTCACAGCTAATAATGTTAGTCCACGACGACGAGCATGTCAAACGATAGGTAGGTTTGTTTCGGAAAGCTATCGGTCGGTGCCAACGTCGCCCGGCCACGATTTCTGTTGTGGAGTAATCGAGCTTTGAAAATTAAAAATTGTTAAGGGGGTGTGATATCTTATGTCATCTACTCTGTGTATAGAACTCTTTGTCGTGCTCGGTGGGCGAGCGTGTCGCGGTGTGCGCCCTCGACTTTATTAACGGCTAAAAAACTGGAAAGATTCAGACAGGCAACGCGACGATACTCGTCGAGTTGCTATCACAATACATATATGTACAGATAAAGGCCATTATGTACATACGTACACTGTACTACAGCTTCATCACGCCCACGAATTGTCGATATCACCACCCAAGACTTTGCCGACGAAGCAAACCTGAACGTGCCAGCATACACGACAGCACGTCTTCATGGCGTCCTCTACTGATAACAGTACAAAGGTGCGGTTAGAAACGGCGGGAAGGTTGCTTTCTCTGTATACTTCTGATTGAGTATGAATATATGGTACATAGAGCCAGCGTCCGAAGTTGAGTTCGGTGTTGTGGCTGAAACTGCTGCATTGATCTCCGTAGATCCCGGACTGTCATGCGTCCATGGTCCAGCCGCCCTTTACTTGCATGTTGGACGTACAGCAGTTGACTGATGTAGTGCGGATCTCGAAACGATATCTCGTAAAGTACTCCGTGCTACATACACACAGCAGTCCGACGGTGGACTTCTGGGGTGTTACCTTTGTGGGTGCCGGCAGGAAGCATGGACAGCGTAACGATCGCTTCAGAATCTTCCTTTGACTCGGACTACTCCTGGGACGTCGATGAACTGGTTTGTCCGCTGCAACTTCTTGAGTGACTCGATACCAGCAACTTGTACATCCCCATTTTGCTAGATTTTGGGGTTAGCAACTGACACTAGTTTAATTTGAAGACAATAACAAGAACTTGCGGTAGGAAATCGCGCGGCGGTTTTAGGGAGAAGACTTGAAGAACGCGGCCTAACTGACCTGTGGTGCTGGCATGAACAACGAACGGTGTGTTTGTTCTCGGAACCCACCTCCATCCCTGTCTACAATAAACTCCGCTGGAGGAGCCGTGTCCGCAAGAAAGTAGTGTAAATATCTACCTGTATGCTCTCAAGTGCGTGGTGGATATTTGATTGCTGCCGACAGGTAGACGAGAATGGAGAGAGCAGTGACGAGGATGCAGAGCAACCACCTCTGGTCAACGCCGATGCGCGGACGTCAGACGGCGAAGAACAACGGCAGCAGCAGCAGCAGCAGCAGCAGCAGCAGCTGTCAACGGGGGTTTCGGAGTCTGCACCACTGACAGTTCGCGTCAAAGTGGAACCTAAATCGCACACGGAAGGCCGGGAACAAGTTCCGCGCAAAAAAATCGCGATGCTATGGGCGAAGCTGAGGGCAATCGCGTATATCACCAGCTTGGAGGTTAGGGTCGTTCGGATAACAATCCCAAGAGTTGGCCACGAGACAGAAAAAAGTTGTTCAGCTGTTACGTATGGTTGTCTGACCTGGTACATAACCTAGACCATCCATCTGTGCACGATTGCACCCTCTACCAAGGGTCTTCGTGAAACAAAAATCAAGACACATGCGTATCATAGGCCTAGACTACTAGTGTAATCGAGGTCCGTCAGTGGGGGGGGGGACTCTAATTTCCACAAATTTGCGTAAGGGGAACCGTGGATAGAAGTAACTCTGCAGTAGAGTA
>FN649750.1:4155059-4173052 GCA_000310025.1 Ectocarpus siliculosus | reverse complement strand
TCTCCCTCCCGCCGCCCACCCGGTCTCCTCTCCCGATGTATACCCTGTCTCCACGTCCCCGTGCCGAACGTGATCCTCCTCTCGCTGCCGCGCGTGGCGATAGCTCGGCATGACGGAGTGCCCCCCAACCTCGCCACCATGATGCCAGTGGCCACCGGCGCCTTCTTCCAGAGCGGGGTAGACCTGACCGGCGGTGGCGGCTGCTGCTGCTGCTGCTGCGGAGAAGGAGCGCTGCCGGTTCTGCTGCTGCTGGGGAGGGCGCTGGCCCGCGGAAGAGAAGAAGGACGACGAGGCTCGGTGGACACTGCTGCCGCCACCGAGCAGGTTGTGGAAGGCGTCGTAATGCTGCTGCTGCTGATGCTGCTGCTGCTGCTGCTGCCGCCCGTAAGAGCGATTACGGTGCTCCGAGGGCGGCGACCCGCTGTACACGCTCCCGCGGTACTCCCCGTACCCGCTGCCGCCGAAGGCAAGCCCGGCCGGCTGCTGGTGCTGCTGGTGCTGCTGCTGCCAGTGGGGGTGGTGGTCGGCGTCGTCATCGGGAGTGGCGATGGAGACAGTGCGTCCCCGGACGGCCTCGCGGCCCGTCGCTGCCGTGCTGAAGCTGGTGCTGCTGCCGGCGCTGAACGGGGAGTCGGTCTGGTTGGAGTGGGAGCGGCTGCCGCTAAGGGACATGCGCAGGTCTCTGCTGCGAGACATCCGCATGTCCATCTCGTTCATCGACTGTTGCGCTACCTGTTGTTGTGAAGGGGCGAGGGGGGGCAAGCAGTACTTCCGTAAGCCCTTCGCGAAATTGCTAGGAGTTCAAGTGCCGAGGACGTTTCTTTTGCAGAAGAGGGGAGGAGGCGGAGGGAAGGGGATTTAGGAGCCCGAGCCTCAGCGGGAAGGGGCCTGATGCACGACACACTTGCACGAAAATGTCCAAAGCATCAATCCAAGCTTCCACGCCAACGTTCTGAACAGAACTGCAAACTGTAGCATAAACTATTCCAGTAGGATGCATGGATGGCTGGTCCCTGCTGTGGAAAACGATGGATGAACGACAAGAAAAGGGGGCCACCATTATCAACGCCCGAAGCAGCACGTAGCCGCGGTTTCTCGGTCTAGAACCAACGACGCAAGCAGGTGCATGTAAGTGATTTCCCGTCATAGGTTGAATGCGTTTATTGCTCCAAGAGAAACCTACCGGCCAACCAGAGATCAGCAGCTGTAGTACAACAGAGATTCGACGGGTAGCCGAGAAGAGCGCTATGGGAATTGTTGAAACGAGGCCACCACAGACAATCAACCCAAAATTTCCTAGATAGCCCCGGCAAGGGCGGGAGGAGGGGGGAGTGGGGTGGGGGGTGGGGGAAGCGACGGGCGCACACGCAGCAGCAGCAAAGGCAGCAGGTGATGGTTTCGCGAAACTTTTCGCGAGCGCTCGAAGCCCGCATACCCATGGACGACGTCAAGCGACAACCAACGCAAAACGCCACGTCAACACAAAACAAAACCAGCCATGCAACATGCAGAGGTAGGTTGAGAGTCCGGCCTTTGTCCATATTGCAAAATCTGGCGGGAACATTCACGGGGGAGAGCAACACACATGTAGCCCCCCAACAGAATTCCCCGAGGACCGTAGTGGGGAACTCTGCAATGAGTCGCAGGTCCCGTCGAACACCCCGTACCGCTACATAAACATGCGTCCCAAGAATATTTTAAGGCGTTCGTTGCCCCGTACCAAAGCGCGTGTAGCCACCCGTTACATAAAACATGCGTGCCAAGAATATTTTCGGGCGTTCGTTGCCGCGTACCAAAGCGCGTCTAGCCACACAACACACAACACGACCCAGGCAAGCGTTGCCATGTAAACGTGTAGTTGTCGTTCTTTGTCCAACCCACAATTGTGAAGGGGAGGGAGCGGGGTCGGCGGGACGACCCCGCCGTCTCGCCGCCGCCCCTCAACAGCCAACAACAACGCCGCCGGCGCCAGATGTTGCTCTCGCTCTGTATTTAGATATTTCGTTTGTTGCCACTCCATTTTCCAAGCCTGATGTGAGAAGTTTGTTCACTATTATACTACTTTTCGTGCTGCCGTGCCTGTCGTTGGTGATGGTCAACCAATCATCAGCAGGGGGGGGCGCACCCGCGACCGCCAATCTCTCGTTTACGTTGCTACAGCAGTCGATGTATGCACATGTGTTCCCAAAAATTAACTTCAGCTTGAGCACCTCGTTGGTTGCCCGGCCTGTTATCGCGCCGAACCCATCGTTACGAGCTCTGTCAAAATGGTATCCACAAGGTCTTCAACCAAGACAACCACAACATATATATTCATATTCCATGGGTTAGACTTGCATGCCGGCCGGCAGGTTGGTTGGCTGGGGACATATTGTTTGGTGTGTGGGCGGGCGGGCGGGCGGGCGGGCGGGCGCGGCAGATCCAACGCACCCTAGGAAAACCGACTCGGAAACGGTGGGCTCCATGAAACACACGCATACTGCCACATGCAAGGTGCCCGCCGGGCTTTGTGACACCAACGTCACGGCACCGCAGCCTGTAGCCCCAACAGAAAAATAAACAATGAGTCAGAAAGAACGTAGCATGACCGACCGCCCGTTGTTTTCTTTTTACTTTTTCTTTTCTTTTTTTCTGAGTTGTTGTTGTTGTTGTTGTTGTTGTTGTTGTTGTTGTCTTCACATTAAAAACCGTTCCGATCTCTCTCTACCCAGTACCTTCGTATGTCCGTACTGATCCAACACTCGACGCGGTCGATTCCCGTGGTCACAGGTTAACTTACCCTCAAAAAGGTACACTCAAATCTGAGTATGACCCAACGAATCCCTCTCTATCTAAAAAAATACATTTTTCTGGCGCTCTCCACGCACGGCAATATTACTCGACGCGTCGTGCTTTTCAGCTTGAAGTGATTCCATTCCTGTCGGTCGATTATCGTGGCAAAACCACAATCACACACGCCCTGCTGCTGCTGCCGTACTTACGAGTCTCCGCATGCAGTGTGTACGTTGCAAGAGGTTGTGGCAACCTGCCGAACCAACACGGCAACGGGGCGGCATCTATACACGAAATAGCTCTGGGCGAGACCTCTCCGTCCATACAGCACGCATGTACCCTGTTACCACATTACCACCCTTTTCGGAATACGTGCCGAACGTGGAGTGTGGAATACCTTAGACCGCTGCCAAACAGCACGCGACCCGTGTAGTAGTACGCTTGCTTGGTCTAGAGGGGGAGTGAGCAACGACGCGACCTTACGGTTGGCAGACAGACAGCAGTATCTGCTAATTAGCCCAAGGCCTTTTCCATGAAATGAATGGTTTTCGGGCCTTACAGCAGCGGTCGACGAGGACCGAGATTCATATTCGGGGAAACATCGAAATGGAATCGTAGGCCCACAGGTAGCCCCCGCTGATTGCGAGGATTCATTGCAAACTTTTCAGGGACTATTCATCGATGGAGACGGATTCGTTACGTGAAATGAAAAAATATGCCATGGTAAAAAATATATAAGAATGCGTGTGTGTCGTAGCGTACTACCGTACGCATGTCCACGGGACATTGCACGTATGATATGCAGCAGTAGCATCATGCAAGCAACTGCGTTCTACGTCATGCCAACGGCGCCAACAGAGTGGGATCAACATGCATATGCATCAATCGGAGGGATAACATAGAAGAACTTAACGAGCAACTAGTTAACCTCAGGCAGGAGACCTGGAACGAATTGATGAGGACCGCGGGACAAGGGTTGGCTGGCGAAAGGCTAAAGGTTGCATGGTGCCGCCATTGTGGTATTGGCGAAATCAATCACTGAGATAGTTGGCGAAATCAATACTCTGCCGCCACACAAGGAGAAGAAAAATGACAACCAGATTGTACTCATCGAGGAGGCGGGGGTTTTCTTTAGAAATAAACTCTGTTTTGAGTAGGGCAGGCGAGGAACACGTATTGTTGTTGTTGTTGTTGTTTTTCTTCACATTAAACTCGTGTCAGTTGCTAATCCCAAAATCTAGTATTGTAGAAGGGTGCCGAATCAGACGGTTGTTCTCTTTCAATCATGATTTCCACACAGCGACGACCCTTTCAATTGATATGCATCAAGTACGAAATTTCGATGTTTCAGTGTCAATGACACAACGGTAGTATAACCAACCTGACTTGGTGACGTGGCACATATTTCAAGGTAGACACATCTCTTTTGGTCCGCCGGAACTGACTCGCGGTACCTAGCACCGTCAGGTGTACACAGTTAATATATCTCAGGCAGGGACCGCAGGAGGGGGTCCAACCCCCCCTTCCTATGTGACCGACCCCGGTTGGGTCGTCTAGCTAGTAAATGGAAGTGGAGGACAGGGGCCAGAGCGACAGAGTCCAATGATAGAAAAAAAAAAAAAAGGGTTGGGTCACAAAAGACGCCAACCGTAGCGTACGAAAGAAAGTGCCGAAAAAATATAACGCTGGGTGAGGTCAGTGTGTAGCATGACCACGGAAGTCCTCCGGTATGGACAGATGTCAGGCAGACGGAGCAAGCCCTTCCCAACTCGGGAGAGGCGGGAAGAAGAAAGAGCAGGGATAGGCGGGGTATTTAGCAATTGCAGCAGGTGCTGGTGTTAGATCGATCACTGATTCGCGGTTCGCCCGCCGCCCGCTATATCTATCTCCGTGACCAAGTTCGTTCCGAGCTTCTTTTTGGAGTTGGAACCCAGGCCGAAGCTATGCCACAACTGCAACAACGACCCCCCGGCCTCGGTGCCAAGGCGCCGAAAGCCGCTGTTGCACCGCCTTAACACAACGGCAACGCTATGCCGCGCAGGCCCGACACGCGCACGTGTTTTGTGTTTGTTGTTGTATGTTTCTTGTCGAGAGATTATGTTACACAGGGGAGCAGCACACGCTATAAATAAACACCGACCTTCCGGCATCCCGGCAGAATATTTATGCCAGCTTATTATAAGATAAGAAACTGGGCATATGTGGGATGTACAACACCACTGCTGTTATACTTGAAATTTATATGGAAAGAGTGAGATCCTCCAGAAGAAAGCAGAGGGCGACAACGAGTTTGTTCCGAAAAAAATGAAAAAAAAGTCCAGCCGGAGGCAAGCCGAAAGTCTCACCTGATTGTTCCTGCTTGTTGTGGGCATACAGCTCTTGTTTTCTCCAGCAATAATTTCCGATCGAGTATGTGTGGGTTTTTCTGGCGCCGGTAGATACTGCCTTGCGTGTGCCATGTGTTCGGGCTCTTTGGCTGCTGCTGCTGCTGCTGCTGCTACTCTTTCTGCTATGCATGGTCGGTACAATGCGCCGCTGCTTTCGCGGCGCTGACGATTCGACACCCCGCACCTCATGTGAGCAAGTCCAGCCTCTCTCGCTATCGCCGCCGCTTGTGATGGATGGTGCGTTTGGGATCGGGATCGGCTGACTCTTCAAACCACCGCCGCCGCTGTCGTGCAGAGGCTGTTGCAGCTGCTGCCGCCGTCTGGCATCGAAGACGTCCAGCGCGCCCGTGACGTCGCCGCTACCTCTGCTGCTGCTCATCGCCGCGTGCGTTATGCTCGCGTGCTTGCTTGGCCGCGTGGGTGTGGTGTGTGCCGCTGTAGACTGACTCTGTCTTGTTGATGCCGTTGCTGAAACAAATAAAATGCGTCCCGCGTTTTCTTATACTCTGTACCCCTCTCTCGCTCTGTCTGGATTGATGGAATGCGTGCCGCCACCGGCGGGGGGGGGGGGGGAGCGGCAACGGTGGTGGTAGAGATGGCTGCCAGGCCCACGGACGATGTGCTCTGCCTTCGCGTCCTCCCTTGTTCCGGGTATGTGTGTGGCACGCACTGCGCAAAGCAACAAAGTGTGGATGAGGTGTAGGTGCCCTTCGGGGAGTGTCGTCCCCTTCTCAGGATCCGGCTCTTCAGAACTATGTAGCTCCTCAAGAAATAAACAAAATTGTGCATGTCAACCAACCGTAATACACACAACGCACCAATTGCCCGTGGGCCCCAGACTTCTCAATTTCGGGGTTGGGTTATTTACTCGGTGTGTGTGCTGAGATGCACATGATGATAATGGATACTACGGCTGGCTGTTAATGATGATGATGATTTCTCTTCCCGGCATACTCTTGGCCATACACACACACACAGAAGAAGTCGTCGCCCTTGTGATTTCGACCACCAGTCACACAGAGTACGGGCGCTGAGCAGAGAATTTGATTTGGATCAACAAATTATGTGTACATAATAATGATAATCGGTTGCCGCGTTCCACACTACTTCTACCTCTCTCTGTCCTCAGTAGATTATCGTCTTTTGTTTTACCGTCTTCGCCTGACATTGCAGTTACTGATGATGATGTGACACCATTCACAGCAACACGGCAACGAACCCATCCATCCATTCCATGTGCAGCTTTCCTGCATCATCAGCCCGCGGCAAGGGATTTGGTCAGCGGTATACACCGGGCGTCCGGCTCTACACACTCACTGCTGTCACACTTTGAATAGTTCAGTCCGATCCAAGCCATCTGCTCCGCGATTCACCGTCTTTTATTCCAAGACAAGAGAGCCGGCGCCCCGGTGGTCGTAATCTTAATTTTAAAGTTCGTTTCGGTATTTTTGTCTGCATAACAAAGAAGAGAGAAGCTAATTTTACTACTGTACCCGTTGCTTCAACAACACCATAAGAGAGTCTCCTCGCCAGTGCTCGAGGGGTGTGTGTGCGAGCGTTTCACGCAAAAATCTCCCCACGACGTCATCCGGGGGGGTAAAACGACGACAATCAATCAATCTCCCTCCAAACAATGGCGCTTATACACACACATTCATACAAATGCTAAATGGATGAACGGCTCCGGCCGGCCGAGCAGGCGTTTACGAGGGGAACGAACGTACCTGATGATGGTCCGAACACGGTCGGTTGGCGGTGACAAAAGGCCCAAGAGCAAGGTCGGCCTATGTTCAACGATCCGCACAACAACAATTAACTTGTCTAACTCCGTTCGTGTGATATTATATTATATCAGTTGAAGGACAGTAAGCAATCTTAGATACTCGAGGTTGATGACAGGACAGAAGAAAACAGGGAAACGAACAGGGAAAAAAAAGCCCTGTCGTGACTCGACCCCGATGCTGAATAACATCACCAACCCGAGTGTGACTAATCGCATGAATGGACAATTGGTGGTGCGGTAATGCATCCGAACTGCACATTCAAATTGCGGGCGTAAAAACAGCCGAGGAGAGAGATGGACGGTACCTCCGTGGGTCGCCAATCACAGAACACAAACGAAAAGGTCCCCTGAGTGAATGTGGACAGGTACAAGGTGGCACAACTCCAACGAGCCCAATCACTTCGAATTCTGCCAGAGATATTTCAGTTGGGTGGAGCACCTCCCTATTTTATCTTCCCGCCGAGACACCAATAATTGATTCAGGTTAAACAATAAATTGCTGTGCGATTACGACTTCTTGGCACCGCGGGAGAGCTAATGATGTCCATCTCACGGGAGAAATACAGGTAGCTAGCGCAAGTTTTGTTGACACCGCCAGCAGCAACTGCTTCACGACGACCCCTTCCTCTGAAGCCCGCCGTCGATGTGAGGCCTTCTACCCTCGTTATGCTCCAAGGCCCACGGAGGGTTCTCGCGGAAGGACGGAAGAACGCGTGTGGCCAGACTTGGTCTGAAATCCATCCATCCAGCTAACCCACCACGCCGATCGATGCTCATATATATGCCCATACACGCCGTGGTTGAATAATGAATGAAGTTAATTAACATGCGAACTGCTGTCTTCGCCCATCGCGGCACGGCCACTTGTCCTATGCATATTATCATCTCTTCCCTTCTTTGTCGCCGCCTCTGAGCCAGCCTTGCCTTGCTGCGTACCCAAACATGTCGGTCACCGCATTCCTCTCCTGTGTACCATCCATTCCAGAGGGGCAAGGGAAAAAGCAGCGGGGGTGGGTGTGTTACGCGAGTGGGAGAGTCAGCACGCAACAACTAGGTGTGTGGCAGATCAGACCACATCCATTCATGAAGCCCGCCCTAAGATATGAATCAAGTACACCCAGCTTTTTGGGTGCGTAAGAGCAGTGCGAGCGGTGCGAGGCTTCCGTCCCATTTACCTGCTTGATCGCGTTGTTCCAACTTAGCGGAAAATCACATCAGTCACCGTTTCGTGTACTACTAATAGGTATTCTGAGCAAAAATACGGTACGAAGGTAAAAAACTACAATACGGAAGGGAAGAGAGTGGGCGCGCAGGTCGAGCGGGTGGTCGCACAGAGGTCGGAGTTATCGAACAGTTTTGCGAGAACTTGCACTGAAAACTCCACGTTCGACGGTGCTGTCGCGAGTACGTCGAGGGCGCACACCCCGAGCCGCAACGGTTCTCGTGCCGGTCTCGCTTTACGTCATCGGAGCTCCACTGCTCTTGTGTGCCTTGCACGGTGTGGCGTACCCACTGGCAGGAACGACGTTCTTGATTAAATTCGATCGGTAAATATAACAAACATGGGCCACTTAACCAACCACATAGACACACACCGCGCTCTGCAGCTCAGGCTTAAACACCGACGCAACCGCGAGGCGTTCCTTTTGGCCTGTACACTGTCACAACAACCATATTGGCCTCCTGCCCTTTGTACACTTATGCCACACAACAAGGAACCGGCCTTCCTCTTGTACGTTCTCTTGCACCACTCTTCTTGTACTTTCTGTCATTCGCGGCTTGTTTTCTACTCAGCGTGCTATCCTAAAAACAATGAAGCGACAGTGTTAGCCAGGCTGGCTGGCCATCGACGAAGAATTACTTCCGTCAGTCGTCGAGCGTGATACGAGGGCGTTGTTCCTAGTCATCGGGCTGCCCCCGGCAGAGGGGGGCGCAGAGCAGGGGTCCTGCCTCCGGATTCGAAGCGCAAGGAGAAGACTCACTACCGCCATGCCTGCTGCGGTGCGTTCTTTGCAAGAGACTCGTCGACTCGAAGTTCGCTGAGCACCCCGTACGATACATTGAGAACCGCCCCATAGTGTCCTGCCCGAGAGTGGTTTCGGCGAGGTACTGCTGTATGGGCCACTACCTCTCACGCCGCGATCTCCAAAGAAAATCACCATCTATCTAGTCTAGATCGAAAAACGGAGAGACCAACCGTAAGGAGGGCGGGGCTACAACGGATGAACCAAACGTACCCGCATTTGGGACTTGTTTGTCTTGGTGGTTGCTATGCTCCCCAACGAGAGGGCGGGTCCCCGATTTCGGAGCGATTTTCCGGTGCATCCATGTATCTGCCGCAGGATCGACGATAGCGACATCGAGAAGGCCTACTGGTGCGTCGAGGGAGGAGGAAGTTTCGCGTCCAAGGCGAGAATGATGGTAGGAACAAAAACAATGGAGGATCAAGCTTGGTGACGTCGACTGACGCGCAATTAAAACGAAAATTCCTCCCCCTATACTTGTTTCTCTCCACCCCAAGGAACCGATGTTCCCTCCACCTCCCCAAAGCCACTATTCTTGTGACCGAGTGTCCGGAGTCCGGTTCGTTCCGATCAACGCAGACAGGAGTATTGCCAGACGTGCGGGTGGGATCCTGCACGAACCGCAAGCGTGCCCTGGGGAAAGTGTTTCGTTATGGTCACCGTGTGAAAGAAAGCTGCGAACGTCAAGGCGTCGTTTGGTTCTCTTCACCCATCTTGGCGTTTCTTCCCTCGTCTTCTTTTATTTTGAAGTTCTCACAAAGACGTTATTCATCACTCGAGATGCTGGGGGTCATCAGACGTTTGCCGGGCACCGATGCCAAGCACCTTCAAGAGTGTCGCCGTCTCATGGCGAACCTACAAGCTAGTTCGCCTTGGTAACGTTGGGGATAGGGTTATGGTTATGGTTATGGTTGTGGTTAGGGTTAGGGCTAGGGTTAGGGTTATGGTTAGGGTTGCCCCAACTGCTACTGCTTTCACGCGCGCCGTCTGTGTGGACGTGGGAAGACGCGCGGGGGCTGTCGGAAAACGTGGCCGAATGACGTACGCATCGTTGCGGGCACAACAACAAGCGCACCCGCAGTGCCATGAGCGCAGAGGACGCGCACAACAGGGGGCCAGGGGGGGGTCCCCTTTCCTCACTCTCTCAACGAGGCTGCTGGGACGAGGCCGCTGCGATATCTGCCGCAGGTGTTGCGCTGAGCGCGCGGTTGCTCGTGCGAACAAAACTCAACCACTTCTCTTTGCGTTTAGGGTTCTTGGGGGGATGGTTGCCCCCACTCCGGGCGGGTATTGTTGGGTTGGGCGAGCTCCCCGAAAATGCCCCCTAGTGCCGAGCGTAGGAGACTGCATGACGCGCCTCGCACGTCCCTATTCACGGGCCTCGTAAGGTTGTAGGCGCGCCCAAACGCCACGTGTACCAGCTCAATGCTGCCGTCGCAGTAGTTTTTACGGTCTGCTAGTGACTGTTCCCACCTACGGCTAATACGCCCTCTGATTGGTCGAGCGTTGGTTCGGGCGGTCGAATCCTCTCCAGCGCCCTCTCTCTTTTCCGCACTCCGACAACGCGGCGCAGCCGCGTTCTCGACCAGTTCGCGGCCACTAGGCCGTGCGTTGGCCGTGGGTTAGGGTGAGGGTAAGGATTGGGTTGGGTCGGTCACATCGCAGGTGCGGAGCTTAGGCTCAACATCCGGTTAGGCCTAGTGAGTCACTAACAGACCACTGCAATCGATGTGCTTTGGTGAAGCGAGTCTCACCTCCCCGGCTAGGTCCGGGTGCCAAAGATCGAACAACAGCAGCACGCGCTCCCTCTCGGTTTTGTTCCACACCTCATGCTCGTAGCAGTCATCGAAAACTAAGCACTTTCCTGCTTCCGTGGAAGCGCAGCACGCGGACGACCAAAAGAGAGCGATGACAGAGAAAAAGTCGGAACCCCTTGGAATACATCGGTGTTTTGCATCGGCGATGAAATTACGGGGGATTGGAAGTAAACCGCGTGCACTGACGGAAGCGAACACGCCGGGTTGCTAGCCAAGCTCCAGCAAACAGCGTTTTTGACTCCACGACATTTACTCGCGAGTGTTTGTTTTTCATGACACGGTTCACAAAGCTACGCTCGGCGCCATGTACAGCTCGTTCCCTCCGAGCAGCGTTCTTTCCGCGCTTGGCAGAATTACACCAACGACCATTCCACCTACCGAACACCACACAGGACATCACAACCGTAAACGACCAACCCAACCCCACGCAATACCACACCCGGCAGACAATATTTATAATGATACAGGCAACATGAGCCAAAAACATAAAACCAACATCAGAACAATTAATCGGTCGACAAGGATACACCACACAATACAATACATGATACATTTCAGAAGTCAACAGCATTTTAGATGCAACCCGGGTGTGTGTGTGTTTTCTTGCGTATTCGTATATACGGCTATACGCAATCGGGCTCGAGGCTGAAAAAAAAATGTGAGGCAAGCCTCAGAACCTTACCCTCTTCCCACGGTCGAATCTCTCCGCCCACACGCATCCCGCACTGCGAAGGGTCCGCGGACGGCACGGTGAGGGGCAAGTGGCACCGCAGGCGCAGGTTGCAGGGGGCGGTGTGGGCGGCGATGGAGCTGCCGCCGTGCAGCGTGGAAAAAAATGAGAACGAGAACGGCGTGCCCACCTGCGGTGACAGTTGCAGCAGCAGCAAAATCAGCAGCAGCAAAATCAGCAGCAGCAAAAGCAGCGAAAACCACAAAATAAGAGGTGCAGTTTTTGGCCAGAGATGGGATGCTCAAACATCGGGTGCTGGCAGGTGCGTTGTGTGTGCAGAGGAGCACGTCGAAATGCAACGGCGCGCAATGACAGCGGCGGCGGAGGCAGTGACGGCAGATACTTCTCGTAACAACAAAAGGGTGCACTACGTACGTATAGCACCATCCAATTCGACAAACAGAAACTGCATGCATCGGTTGCAACAACTCGAAAATAGTCTCTTGCTTTCGAGGCTCCCAAAACAATCAGCGAAATCAGCCGATGTACGTACATGCAAGCACCCGGCGTACCGCAACCTAATTTGTGCCCGTTCTCTTGCTTATCAAAAGACCCTACGATCGGCATCGCTCACCATGTGATCCGCCACACTATCCAACAGCGACTGCCGAGGTGACCAGAGCAATTGCGACAGAGAAGGAAGCGTGTGGGGGAGGGGTTCAGCACCAAGGGAGTAGGAGAATGTGTCGGCGCCAAAAAACAAAATCGGTGCGTTACTCTCTCGCGGGGCGGAAGTTGCTCCTGCGGTAGGCGATCAAACACCACGAGTGTCAAGCAAACGACAACGACGAGAGAGGAGGGCCCAACGCCGTTGTCTCCTACAACCACCACCTCACCGCGGTTAGCGGGCAGTGCTGCCGGAAGACCTCCTGCCTTCTTCCCTTGAGCACGTAGCTGTGCCAGTCCCACTGCCCGGAGTGCAGCTTGTGCTCGCCACCGTCGCCGCCGGTGTCGTAGTCGGAAGCCGCTTTCTGCGGCAGTGGTTAAAGATCGCGGGGGTCCAGCAGAATCATGGGGAACACAGAAACTTCTGCACCGCAACCACTACCAACTGATGCGACTTCGACCATTCACTGCCAAACGAGCTTGGGTGCCAACGCCCACTAGCCTTGCAACTTGACTCACGTCTACTCACTAGTCCCGAGCCTCATCCCTCACTGCGAGCAAACAAGGAATGCCTCTTGTTTGGAGCGCGGCCCAGAATACGACGTGACGTCAGGTTGCGGCGTACTCCTCAGCCTGACCCCCTGATTTCATGCCAGCCTGGCGTTGCCTTCACTCCGCCGCATCAAAATCAGCCTCCCTAAACCCGTGGAAGGTTTTACGCTTAGCTTGCACGTGGGCGAGCTGAGAAACTCCAAAACGAGCCGGCGATTCTTGAATCTTGAAGATACTGCTGTATGAGAACGTAGTGTACCTTCTTGTGCACAAGGTTCTCGTACTCCGCGCGAATCGCGGGGACGTTCTTCTCCATCTCCTGGCACCAGGGGAAGCTCGCCGGGTCATGCCACGGCCAGGACGACAAGCCGGGAAAGTAGAACATGGTCGGGTTCGGCCGGTGAACCGCTTTTTTCGTGCCCCGTAGCAGCGGGAGGAGGAGTTTTCGCCGAGGGGCGCAACAACGTACGGACAACAATCAGGGGAAGGAGCGGGATAATCTACAGTACACCGTTCTGCAAACTGCAACAGCTGGAAACGACTTCCCGCTACAATCCATAAACAGCCAGGGTTTGTTACATGGGTGTGCGGTACATATGGCGATGGAAAGCGGAACGGGTACTGGCGACCTCATATTGTCCTGCTTTTCCACGTTGCTGCTGTCTCTAGACACATGTGCTGTTGCCGCACACCTGGTGTTACCTCCCCATCGGCTAGGAAGCGAAGTCAATTTCACCCTAAGTGCGTCTACCAAAGCCAACGCGTGCTGTGTTCAGCGTGGCACACGTAGGTTTGAGGTTTTCACACCCCGCAAGACACAATCAAACTGAGCTACTTCTCGCACGAAGACTTATAAACACATGCCGCAATTTCTATAGCAGTTTACAGCAGTACTGCGGATACCCTGCTGAGCGAGACATGAACGCACTGAGCCATTCTCCACAAGAAGACATGTTTTCACGTCTACCCTGCTGCAGTATAGGTATCCTGTGGTGACAGACCGATTTCCAGGGCTCGTGCTCACATGTTCGCGTCCGGCACATCGCACTCTTCACAATGGTAGCCGCCATGCTAGGAAACACAGCCTGTACGTTGGACTGGGGGACTTGCTACGCCTCCGGACCTGGCTGTGGACCAGGCTGAGGACCTGAGGGCTGTAGGGTCATTTCGCAGCGTTTTTTTCATCAAGAACGCCTCCCACCATTTTTGTATGAAGCGGGGGGCTGACACATGTTCGGCTCCTCCCGTTGCCTCCTCCTTCCCTCTTGCCCCCCCGTACATGTGCCTCGGGCAGGTGCCTGGGCAGTCAGCAGGAGACAACGGCAGACAATGAGGGCCAGAGAAACGTCGCCGTTGCGCGACACTCACTCGCATTGGCGTACGCAATGACATTGTATCACTTACCATTGACAGTCCTCTCTTTTTGTCGTTGATGTCCTGTCTTGTGATCCTCTGAAGGTATTATGATCCCTGCCGGGCATCCCGGACTTCCATTCCACATATGATATCATTGGGACAAGTGTTGTGTGCAACAACGGAGGAGGGAAGCAACCCGATAATCGATGGATGCATATGTACATGAAGTATGAACTGGCAATAGGAAGAGTTTTGATGATGAGCTCGCAGACCACCACTTTGCTGAGACAACCACACCACGCCAGCGAAAGACCCCCCTTCATCTTCGTGATGGGCCCAGACATAGAACACTTTGAGGTTGCTGTGACATCCACCACTCGTCGCCGACAAAAGACCTGCCATCTGCATGGGTGGGGTTCCAGCCTGCGCACCCTGACGTTCAACCGCAGACCGTGGGTGCGCACAGGAATCAATCAATCGCCGAGGTCGAGGTTGAGAACAATAACTGCGTCGGGGTTTGTTTGTAGCCAAACCACACGCGACGGACCATCCAACGAGAGTCTTGAGTCGCTGCTGTGCATAGCTCGTGGAAGTTCCGCAGAGCAAGAAGAGCAACATACACACTGCTGTGCCCACCTGCTTTGCAAGAACGATGGGCCTCTGTTTTCACACGTTGAGCTACATGTACCTCTCACCCACCTACTTTTTTGGTAATAGGTCAGGATTGAGCCTGAAATCCCTCAAAATCTAAGCACTTTGTATGGAGCCGATTGTGAGCCCGGCTCAACCTGGTACACTTCAATAACTAGCCCAACCCTGGGAACGAAGAACCCCAGTGTCGGCCGAACAGGTCAGAAAGTCAGATGAGTTCAGTCACGCAAGGGTTCAAACCCGTTCCGGTCCCCTTCTCGTTATACCTTCTTCTGATATCCATGCCGGTCCAACTGGGGCGGACGCCTTCCTTCCGTGGTCACAGGCCAACTACTACCCCAAAAAGGTATTGAACACACTTCTAGGAATAGAAATCAAGCAAAGGTAAAC
Organism: Ectocarpus siliculosus; assembly: GCA_000310025.1. Lineage (NCBI taxonomy): Eukaryota > Phaeophyceae > Ectocarpales > Ectocarpaceae > Ectocarpus > Ectocarpus siliculosus. Next base: position 4,157,984 of record FN649750.1, on the reverse strand, counting down.
TCACAGGGAATCGTTAATATTTTAATATTTTCGGCCAAATCCCCTCCCATCTCTCGTGGAATACCAGCCCTCCCTTGCCACCGCGCCCACCACCACCACCATAACAGCAACACACAAAGAGAAATGAACCGACCGTTAAGACAGCATGTAGGGGGGTTGACTCTATAGTCTTTCACGACTCAGCTCTTTGGCACAACTACTACTACTGCTCTGCCCACGACGGGACACGGGCTTCTTGTCATTCATTTGCGTCCCCTACTATACCGGTTTCCACCGGTTCTTCGGGGGAAACTAACATTCAGTTAATTGACTATTGCGAGTGTTTCATATTTTGCTCGCGGAATCATGGCCTGAATTACGTCTACACCTGGCTGGCGGTTGCTCCGTGTACAACTGCAAGTCTTTTCTCCTCCTCGGCCTCGGCGTCACAAAGAGGCCCATGGACAAAATCAGTATATGTGCGCTCCGGGGGGAAGCTTAACTAATTAGCCTGTCTGTGCACCACACGGGCGGGATTGGTCAAGCTGAGCTATTTAGCTCGCTGCTTGTCTGAGCACCTCACGGGGAGGGCATGGTCAGGCTGAGCTATCATAGCTCGCTGCTTGTCAGAGCACCACACAGGGCGGGCGTGGTCAAGCCCATTTGCAGCCCATGCTCTTGCGCGCGCCCGAAGCCTGCACGAAGGTGCACTTGATCGACCCCGGAGTGTACTGCAGCTGCACTTCCATCCCGACTTCGACACACTTGCTGACCTACATATCAGCGACGAAAAGGTGAGAGGGTCGAGAACAGTGGGCAGAGGGGCAGAGCGTTTAGCCAAGCAGATCCGCACAGCAGCAAAAGGTGAAACAGGAGAGGAACCATCGGCGTGGATAGGTCATGTCCGGAATGCTGCGGGGAACTCTGATGGGAGGAGCATGAAAGAGGCAAGAGCGATGGAGGAATGGAAGAAAAAAAGGAATCGAGAGGGTTTGCAACAAGGAGCGGGGTGAAAAAGAGGGGAGAGAGATCGAGGTCCGGAACGAGAGTTTGAAGGTCGAAACATGAAAAGAGAGCTAGGTAGACTAGACCAGCGTTTGGGGTAGCATAAATACAAAGAGGCATTACTAAACGACCAGACGCTCCCTTACGACGAACGAGAGCTCACTAACGCCTACAAGTAGTATCCGAAGCCGTACACCACACCTACTATTTGAACTGAACAGATGAATCTGCCATAAAGAAATACCCAAAACAAAACACGCCATAATGCCTCCCCAAAACTGATAAAACACTGTAGGGGTAGGGTTAGCACACACACACACACACATCTCTTCCGCGTTCCCCCTGTTGGGAGCACCCTGCGGGCTAGAAAGCTGTTCTCCTTGCCTTCTCTCTTGCAGACACTGGCTTCTCTGCCCTGGTCAGCCGGCGAGCATCAGTCGACGCACACACGTATGCACACACAACCACCAAAACCAAAGCTCTACAATTGCCACTTGCGACTTGAGTGGTGTCCCCGTATTCTGGACGGACGACTCCGAACACCTACGAAGAGAACAAATAGTAAGCCCAGTATTCAGCTGGCCTTCTTCCGTACTCACTGCAGAGATTTCCAACACATCCTCTTGGGACTGCTGTGTTGTTCATCTCAAACGCGTATAGTCTTTCGGTGATGGCATGTTGTTGTCTTCAAGCTAAAAACCGTGCTGTGTCGTTTATCTCAAACGCGTATAGTCGTTCGGTGATGGCATGTTGTTGTCTTCAAGCTAAAAACCGTGCTGTGTTGTTTATCTCAAACGCGTATAGTCGTTCGGTGATGGCATGTTGTTGTCTTCAAGCTAAAAACCGTGCTGTGTTGTTTATCTCAAACGCGTATAGTCGTTCGGTGATAGCATGCTGTTGTCTTCAAGCTAAAAACCCTTGTTTCCGGTCAGTACAGGTCCACCTGACGCGCACGCATTCGGGGGCCACAGGCCAGCTACCCCCCAACATGATACAGCTTCCTAGGAAGCAAAGGAGAGAAATCAAAACAAAATTATAAAAATGAGAAACAGAGCGAAAACTAACCTCTTCCGTGATCTGCGGGAAGGGTATGCTCTCCAGGACCTCCCTGAATTCCGCCCAACAACCCCAGTTTTTCCCTCAGAGGCGTCCAACACGCTCCCTCCCGCTGTGGCACTATCTCGGTGATCGTATGTACACTTGCAAGAAAAAAAAAACGAAAAGAAGGGGTGAAAACTAACCTCCTCCGTGATCTGCGGGACCGGTATGCTCTCCAGGACCTCCCTGAACTCCGCCGACGGCGCCGAGCCAGCCTCGCACACCACGTCCGCCGATCTTGACAGGGGCCGTGGACCGTAACCGCCCGCGAGAGTGATCACGCACGCCGCTCCCACGGTGGGGTGGGTGCCGATGGCGATGCCGCAGACCTGTTGAGAGACGTACAGGGGGGTACGCGTCATCATTCAATCGGGGGGGGGGCGTGCTCATTTGTTGCTTGCCGTAGTCATTTGACCACAATCGGGGGGGGGGGGGGGGTTGTAAAAGGGACACCCCCCAATCTCCCCCCGGGGGGGGGGGGGCCATGGGGGTGCCCCAAACCCTCGGGGGGGGGTTTTTTATCCTTTCCTTTTGGGGGCGGGGGCCAAAACCACCCCCTTGTGCAGGGGGATAACTGCCATTAAAAAAAAAAGGGGGGGGGGGGGGGGGGCCAAAACGCAACCCCCGAACTTTTGAAAAATTTTGGTTGGGGGGGGGGTACTGGTCTTCTTTCAAAAAGGGGGGGGGGCGGGGTAACTCTAGCCCCCACGGGCACCCTCCCCCCTGGGGGGGTTTCAAAAAAGGCCTAAAAAAAAATTTTTTTTGGGGGTTTCAAAAATTGGGGGCAAAGGGGGGGGAGGGGGGTTTTGGGGGGAACCATTTGAAACCAAAAAAGGGAGGGGG
>FN649750.1:4097873-4123819 GCA_000310025.1 Ectocarpus siliculosus | reverse complement strand
CCCCCCCCCCTCGGTGTTTGCCATCGGGATTGGGTTTTCGTCGCTTGGAAACGACGTTGTAAAACAAGCCAATTCACTTCGTGAACTCGGCAACAAGGTTACCCTTTTTTTTTACCTCGTTTTTTTTTTTGCGGTTACCATAGTGGTGGTAGAGTAGATCATGTTGTGCGGGGTCGAGAAGCCTCACTCCGCGCAACGGGGGATGATCGCACCACGTTGTGTTAAAATGGTCAAGCATCCTCGGGGCAGTTTTAACTGTCTCTGGAAATGAAAGCACCAGAAAATAAATTAAGTCAAACGCAGCTGTCATCCGTACACAAGGAAGTAAGCTCAAGATGCCGAACACCCATAGCAGGATGCAGCGCACCCTTCATGCGACTCGCCGAATACCTCACCGCGCTTCGCGCCTGGTGATGTGAGAGCCTGGTCCGGTGAGAACCCGGCGTGCTCCGTCCCGGCTTTTGAGGGATGCGAGGTCAATGGTCTAACGACTACGGCATGCCCGACTATGAGTACACCCCCCCCCTGTACCAAAGGTCAAAGGTCAATGAATCCGGAACACAAACAGGGACGGTGCCGAAAATGTCGGCGTTTGGAACCGTGATTTCGAGAGCCTTCCGAAGGCGGATTATTTGGAATCGGCACGCTCTTCGTCGTGGAGAAATAGAGCTTCGAAAATCGGTCCACAGGGGGTGTGGTATCTTAAGCAACCTACGGCAGGCCGCAGAATATATCTCGACTTTGCCCTGGGGCTGTTGTCGAAGCTCGATTTACTCTTTTGCAGCAATAACGGTGACGGTGCCGAAATCGCTGGCGTCGGAACCGTCTCGTCGAGAGCTTTCTGAGAACGGGCCGTTTGATTCTGGCTTCCTCTTCGTCGTGGAGTACAGTGTAGTCGAGCTTTGGAATTCGGCTGAGGGGGCATGGTATCTAACGCGACCATTCGATAGATATCTGATGACAAGTTGATGCACGGTGTAAGACAATCCTTGATTCATAGAGACACCAATGAAGACAACCAGCACAGCAGTGCGAGGGGAAGCAGTTGCATAAAAGAAAACGCCGTTGTTGAGAACAAAGTGCTCAAATGTTGTGTTGCCAACAAGAGGAACTGGGATATGCATATGTAGCCCAGGCGAGGATCCTACAAGTACCTATGTACTGCATGTACATGTACATGTACATGGTTACGTACCCTGTGTGTAACATATCCTTTACTCGACAGATGAGTGGTGACGAAACATGAAGCAACAACTTGAACCTCGACCCGGACTCGACGTTTCTTAAATAGCCCCGGGGCCCTGCTGCTGTATTGCCACCCAAACGAAACCTGGTGCGATGGGTTTTCAGGGTCCTTCACCTTGTGCCGCCGCACAGCAAGCGTCTGAACGTATCTACAGTTTGCATATCTATTATAATAGTGTTGGCGGGGTCGTGCGCAGCAGAACAAGCCCTGCTTGAGGCCTTCGGGCTCAGAAAATAACGCCGACAATTTTCCGCAGGTGCGATCGCGCCACCTACAGTACCAAATCGTGCACACCTTGCCACACGCATCGCCACAGAAACTACTGTAGTTCTTGCGAGGTACGCTCGTGCCCGGATCTGTCTGTCAGTCTGCTGCTGCTGTTGGGCACACTGCTGTGTGCTGCTGTTGGGCGCACAAGACAGCAGAGGTAACGATGACGCAGTCCATCAGTGCGAGCGGTGTGTTCTCAACTGACCTCAATGAAGCACTTCGATGTGACCTCCGGCTCCACACCAGATGCGGATGCCGGCGATACGCCGGCGGCACCAGCAGCAGCAGAGGCAGCCACGGCGGCCGCCGCCTTCAAGCCGGCAGCCAGGAGGCCTGACCGCGACAACCTGCTGTCCTCCGCCATCGCATGCAGTTGGAACTCCGACCTTCTTGCGGAAGATGAAGATGCTGTTGCCGCAGGAGAGGGACGCTGCAGCAGCAAGGCGTTTGGAGGCGGCGGCGTTGCGAGGAAGGCCGCCGATAACATCACTTGTGAAGAAGCAATAATTGCTGCTGTTGTCCACTCACCAAGCCTCATGCTATCTGCTGCTGTTCACTTCGGTTGCAGAGGCAGCGACGGCAGCCGCAGTCTACAGGGCAGCTCAGCTGGTGCTCCTGTTGTCTGGGCGAAACTACTCCACCGCAGCGTGCTTGCCCTTCGACGACTCAGCAATCGAACGAACGCACGCGCCCTTTCAGCAGGCAGGCATTCCTACTACTTCTGTGTCCGACGCTTTCTCTCGCGTCGCTCTCTCGCTCTCTCGCTCTCTCTCTCCTCCCTCCCTCTCGCCCCGACCTGACGGTGCCGCGCATGTTTCGCCGCTCCTTTGCTCCTGCCTGAATTCCGCCGCAGAAACGTTTTTGACCAATCACATGCGTAGTCGCCGAGTCGGGGGGTGAAGGGCCCGGCGACCTCTCCAGTAAGTCACGACGGTCGCTAAGCCAAGCCGAACTAAAAAATATAGAAGTAGCAGCTATACCACCGGGATGCGGCGGTGCCACGTGATTTTGTGGTCGATAAACAGGGCATGTCACACGTCGTCGCGAGGATCAAGACTCCGCGGCACATTTGAGTACATGTCATCATGTATGTCTTCACATTATTATTGTTCTTGTTGTTGTTGTTGTTGTCTTCACATTAAAAACCGTTCCGATCTCTCTCTACCCAGTACCTTCGTATGTCCGTACTGATCCAACACTCGACGCGGTCGATTCCCGTGGTCACAGGTTAACTTACCCTGGAAAGGTACACTCAAATATACTGGCCCCGAGGGGTCCGCAAGTCAATAGAAATCAACGACAGATATTCTGGGATCCTCCACTCCCTCTTCGCGCTATGCGAGGTATCAACTGAGGCTAGCAGTCACTATCTATCATGGGCCGGAGAGAAAGGTGTATTATTATGCAGGGTCTTGAAGAACAGCGTTCTGCGTTCGGTCGTTGTACATATAAAATTCCGCCGCAGTAACGTCATTGACCAATTAGTCTAGTCGCCGACTACAACAACAAGTCGTCGCGCGTGGACAAGACCCCGCTGCACATTTACATACATATAGCAGGGTTTTGAAGAACAGCGTTCGTTGTGCACTCGGTCAACTGCTTTCGGAATGGTTGAGCCTCATCTCGCCTCCTTCCTCTCTCTCGGGCTCGGCAGTGCTTCTTCTGACGCGGAGGACAGGCGTAACACTGTAGTCGGTATGTATAGGTGTGTCGTACATTGGTTCGGCAAAGGGGTACTAAATATACAACAGCAGCAGCAGTTAGGAGTTCGCGGTGTTGCCATCAAATGAAACTATAACTATGCAGACACCAGCACCCCCGTCTCACGCACGCACGCGCACGACACGCGGTCTTCGTGCAGCATGCGAACTCTCACAACACAAGTACGCATCCTACGGCGTCGAATCAGCGCTCTCACATTTTTCGCCACATTATTTTCGTTGTGAACGGAGTCTGCGCCACATAGCCCAGCACGCATTCTTCAATCAGCGACGGAGGCCCACAGGGTCGACCCGCGGAGTACTGCCGTAAGTGATCATGGCCATTTCGCGTCGAGAAATGGTTCAGATTATCTGAGTGTCTGAACCTTTTCGCTGCGATAGTACAGTCTACTGGTCGTGCTGTCAAGTTACCCAGCGAGTGTACGTATCACCCTTGGTCGCGTTATGACGAACGGTCGGCTGTAGAATACCCTGTGTGTGTTGTATTACTGTAGCATTGGCCGCGCTGTGTGTGTTCGTCCCATCTATTCTGGCGCGGGTTCACAGACCTTTCGGCGTTGTACCTAACGTATTCAGCCGGGGTCACACACATTTAGAGGTGGTTGTCATGTGATATACAGTTAACGCCCTCACGTTTTCACGAAAAATAATAAGAAAATAGGGTTCAGAAACATAGCTCAATCTGGGTCACACAATAAGAAATGTCTCAATAAGAAACACAGCAGCGACCGCTGCCCTACTACATAAGAAACGAGGGGTTACGGGGGAGTGTGTCGAATAAGAAACAAACCCCACATCTCTCTCGCTCTTTCCCCCTCTCCCCCTACCCCCCCCCTCCCATAGTGCATTATTATTAGTTGTACGCCGAGGGGGGAGTGTTTTTTTTTGCGGCGCCGCCTCCGCCCCCCTGCGGGCTCTGCGCTCTGCTCTGCTGGCGCTAAAGCTCTGATTTTCGTTGTTGGCATGTCAGCGTGCGGGTGAGGCATCATGCGGTGTTCATGCATTTGTTTAGTTTCAGCCCTCACTCATGAAGGCGGTACAAGACGTTGTAGCGATAGCAAGACGTTGCCGTTGAATACATTTCGCTTCTAGGGAGTGGCCTTACGTGCAGCCGTCGGTAGTGACAATCGGGCTTGAGTACGGGAGGCGAGGAAAGCAGAGAAATAAGAAATTGCCGATTTAAGAAATTCAGCAGGATTTGGCTGCACGAAAAAATAAGAAACATGATATAAGAAAATGAACGATATACGCTGAGTTTATAGCCCACAACAAAAACATGATATAAGAAAATGAACGATATACGCTGAGTTTATAGCCCACAACAAGAATTCGAGGCTGGACCTGAAATAAGCGTTTCTTAATTGCGGGCGCTAGCTGTAGACTATATACTCACAGGATTGCGGTCGTGTCGTCATACATTTCGAACTAAGTATGGGAAAAAAAAAAATGTTACGGTAGCTCGATTATTTTTTTGTACATACACACGTGAAGTACGCTGGGCAAGGGCCGTTTTAAACGCAGTGCTATTTCGCTCCAAATTTCCAAATTTCCAAAGAAATTTTTTTTGGAAAGGTTGCAAAAATTTGGAACGAACCATTCCGATTTTTTCGGCCCCTACTTCTTTCCAAATTTCCAAATTTTCGCCGCGTTTAAAACGGCCCTAAGATCGACAACTAGCTCATATTTTCGACTTCGGCTGCATGACATACCTCCTGCGACCGCGCGAAGGAAACTTGAATGCCACACCACCGGGTAAAGTGAAACGCTGCTGCTGTAGACAAGTCTTAGCACATGCACCGGTAATGTTGAACATGCTTTATTTCGTGTGGTTTCGTTTGTTTCGAACAATAATGACTCTGTTCTCTCAATCTGCCATAATCAATCACAAGGTGCTCTACCTGTAGACTACATCTACGGAACATTGCTGCTGCATCGTGCAGTGACACGACCTCCAACAGAACGTTCTCTGTGCTCAAAATGACATGCGGCCTTGCGTCCACCCGTGACATGCATTCGTTGCTGCTGCCGAACTACAGAACACCGCATTTGACGTGTCGTGTCTCCTACTCTGGGGGGGGTGACATAAATCTTGTCTGCTTTGCTACCCACGCCGATTGTTGTGTACGTGGGTGAAGAAAACTCATAATAACGCATCTTTGCGACATCAGTTGCATGAGATACCCCCTGCTGCATGTCGAAGGGAATGCTTCAATGCGAGGCACCGGGCGAAGTGCAATGCTGCTGCTGTAGACATATCTTAGCGCATGCACCCTCACTCAGTGTTGAACATGTTTTGTTGCACGCTGATTCGGATTCACATTCTTTTCTCAATCTGCCATCATCATTCACAAGGCGTCTACTGCTGTAGACGACATCGTCCGGATACTGTTGAAGGTTGCTTCTGCTGTAGCGTGCAGTGATGTTCTCCAACAGGACGTTCTCCGCGCTCAACAATAAACACGCGACCTTGCGTCAACCTGTAGCAACAAAGTCTTCGTGAAAGGTGGTAGTCGACAGTTTGTTGGAGCTAACCAACCTCAATAGGTGCTGTTGTCTACGAGCCTCCGATAGAGGCCATAAGTTGTTCGAAAGCGTAGGTGACAACAACTCAGTCATACACGGAATTGGTGTCATGTTCGATCTCATCCACGCACGCATTCCCGCCTCACAAAATTGTCCACACCCGTCTTCCTTCCGCTTTACGTTTGATGGTGATCGGGCATCGACCTTTCACGAAAATTCCCCTCGGTTTCATTATGTTTTTTTACGCCATGGACGGACGGACGTGAGGACCTCACATCGTCTGAGACTTACACCGATATCATTATCGCCTCTACTTCCTCTGCCCATCAAACCGCTGCACCCATCCCACGCATGCTGTCCGCCAGCCCCACTGGGGGGCGGGGGACCAATCGTTCCCCATAGTATGCATACATATACGGAGTAGTCTATGTACCAGTCAGTGTTGTGAAAGACAGCATTCCGAAACTACCCGGCGAGCCGGGCAATACTAACCCTCAGAGAATTTTCGACTGTATTCCGACATCGCCAGCGACCGCGATAAACATAGAATATTCTATCATCTGTTACATCCTGGAACATTTTTCAGCCAACCCTGCTTCTCGCCATGGAAGTCCGATGGACTAGATGATATAATGGTATTCTTGGCTTGTTGATATGGGTTAGGGTTACGACGGCCCAAAACCTGGTTCAGTAAATGTGCGGGAAAAAAAGACCGAATCCACGTGCGTTTGTGGGTCAACAGCGTTCAGCTCCAGCCTCCGCACAACTTTCCATCCATTGTAGTCTGGATACTACATGCGCCTCGAGGGTGTTGGTCGACACCCTTCTACGGCCAACACGTGGCCAACGTGGCCAAACCACACCGAACAACCTCTTTTACTACAACCGGATTATTAATCCCTATCGTCTGGCTGCTGCGCTGCTTCTTGCGGTGAGCGATCCACGTACACCCACTACCGTAAAGGCCTTTCATCACCTGTGCAGTAGCGGAAAATAGGCATCCACGCGTCTTCATACCTCACGATGTCATCGCAACTTTCTACTTCAACAGTGGGCGACGAAATATAGCCTCCATCTTTCTATAGTCACATCGTACATCGGTGTGATGATGAGTTCAATACTGTTCCTCGCCCCGAAGGCGATTCTCCACCTCCACCAATATCCATTACCACTACTGCTTACGCTCGTCTGTCTGACGAATTGCTACTTGTGTTGTATGCAATCAACTGAACAGCTCAAGGGGTGGAAGCAACTCTCCGACGGAGACCTCGACGGGTGTTGCATGGGCGGTGGAATGAGCATGGCGCACAACCAGCCTGACAAGGTACGCAGTGGTTGAGCCTTTCGTGGGACGCTACCACCCGCGCCCGCGATTGCTTTCTGCTAGCGGTCGCACGAGCTTGTAGGTTCCACACAGTTACGAAGTCCACGGAGCGCCATAGACTATACTCTCAGAAAGAATACGAGCTGCAACTGTGGTGTGAGCGCCCAGTGTTCTAACCAAGACACAAACCGTTCCGTTCGGAGTATTCAACGGGAACAGCGGCTTGCCGGGGAATTCCTCCTCAACACTGAGCACCGTTGTATTTCCCGCGGTATCCAGAGAAGACCAACCTGCCCTCTGGTCACCCTGTAGCAGTCCCCACAGTTCCAGACCCAGGATACTCCGCCACACCATTCCATGGAATCGGTTCCTCGCTACGGTCCCTTGCACGAAGGCCGCGGAACAACTGACGCTCTCGCCTACACTCCAGACAACAGCGTCTTCTCAGGCTTTAGGCGTTCATTTGTGTTTGCAATCTCTCCTCAACTTCCAGCTCTCCCTCTCACGTGTGCTCAGCCCCATCCAAACACCCCTACGCACTACAACAGCGACAGACGTGTGCTGGTTATCCATCCCAGCCAACAAGTCAACTTGTGGCACGTAAATTCCCAAGCCGTTGGCGCCCCGTTCTTACCCAGCAGGTCACGATGGATAAAGTGCACGCCATGGTCAAGGGGAAACCCCTTGATGCCGGAGATATACAGGTGGGAAGCTAAGCAGCCTACCCGCATGGTTGCTGGTTCGTGTCGGTTCGTGTCGTTTGTCATGCCTGCGTACTTTTTTGTCCGTGGTCTTGCGTTCTCGTCCGTGCATTTCGCCCGCCGCACTTTTTGGCAGCCTTGTTTTGATTAGCACGACCGCAAGTCGAACATATCAATGTCGGAGACCTGTAACCGGGAGCCCAACGGGCCAGGAATGACTTGTCGAACTGTTTCCGCGTTATTTGTTTCACTGATGTTGCCGCGACGTCCCATCACGTCGTGGTATGTTCGTGCCTCTTCCAAACCCACGGCGCCCTTTAGGGTCCCTAAAGCACACAGCGGCTAGGAGAACAGTGCGGGGCATCCGTTCGATTGTTGGCTTGAGTGACAGAGCGAAGGCTACTGGCACCCCTGCCGCTCTTGGCGGTGTTCATCCCTCCGCGACAGGTCCTTGACCACCCACTCCCTCTCCCCCACCCCCGGATCTCAATCTCCTTTCTCCACTGCTTCCATCACCGCTCTCGATGGGGAATCTTCTCCGGCGGGCAAACTGCGCTGGCCACTTCATCGGTGCATCCTTTTTTCAACACATTCTCGACTGAACCGATCCCCGAAACACCAAGACTCTGGACCAAGCAAAGGAAGAGATCCGCGCGCTGCGGGAGCTGCTACACAAGACGGATGCTACCAGGTACGGGTTAAGGTAGGCCGCCGATGCCTCCACCTGGAGTTGGAATTTCTTGACGGAAGAAGAATAGGTCGTGGACTTTCCTGAGACATCAAGAAACACGGAGCCCTTCCCAACCACACCGTTCGCTAAGCCAATGAGCCTTTGGTCAAGGTGGCCGCCAGTGTCCAATGGAAGAGCGGTTCCGGTCGTCACGTAGGCTTGCCGACCTTACTGGAATGGCGGCCATGGCGCGTGGCGGTAGTTTCCGAGACCGGTGGTCGCGACCGTTTTACGATGCCGTTACATCTCGGCGCAATGAAGCACCGAAATGGTGGAGTACGGGAGAATTGGGGTACTGTAAGGATAGAGCAGGCGTGTCGAGGCATCAGAGCCACGTTCAACCGCCCGTCATGGATGGCGCAGGGCCTCGATGAAACCGCTTGTGAAACTCCTGCTGATTGTGTGATGAGCGCGTTACCCACCAGGCACCCTCAGCCCGCACCATTGATTCACGATCTCTGTACCGAGGTGCAAGCTAGACCCACCACAAGTGCAACCTGCGCTCTACCGCCCCCCTCCCCAACGTTGCGATTATCTACGGACCCCCCCCCCACCCTCTGGACGCGTTGCTACAGCGAACGTGGAGGCAACGATCCGGACCTACCTTCGGAAATTACAGAGAGATGTGAGCACACAGCGAACAAGAAAATTGAGTTGCGGCTTGCAAGTTCTCTGTACTTCACAAGAAAGTTATTGTTGGCGATGGGATGGCGAGAACTGTGTTGCGGTGGGCATAGTGATGACCATTATCCCGGCTGTGCTTGTGTTGGTGTTGGCTAACATGCATCGTGATGGCTACGGCAGGGAAATCGTTCAGCAGCAACAGCAACGCCAAGAGCAACAGCAACACCGATAATAACCACAACAATAACAACAATAACTACAACAATAACAACAACAACACCAACAACGACAATAGCGGGGCTGACATACTCTTCGACGCCAACGTCACCCTATCACGATACAGCACCAGGAGGAGACCAGCTGAGGGGACGGGGAGCGATCTGCGCGGCGGTCCAGAAGTCCGAGCCCTACAAGCACGTGGTGAGCCCAACAATCCCGGCATTTGAATCAGCACCGTTGTAAAATTGTGAAATTGCGAAACTGCGACAAGACACAGCACCGGGAAGCAGAAGGACGCAAACCGCCCAGCATGCGATGAGCGGCTAATGGCATGTTGGAAGAAACCGGTGCAATTTGTTTCTCGGCACGAGTGCTGCTCCTTGGTAGTATGTGTACTTTTTATTTTCCGGACCGAACACGCCGGCTTTGAGATGTCGCGTGCCGCCTTCTACATCGGCGGGTGGTGCATGCAGTACCCGTGGTAGACGATATGGCTGCTGCAGGAACGCTTTAAGGAGTGGGAACGTGTGGCACAAAACTTGTCAATGAGAAGCCGGGAGCCTCGTTCATGGTACGTCGAACAAGACCATCGCCTGAAATTAGAGAATTGCGGAAAGTGTGGGCGAGCAGGGGTCTCCAACGGGAAGTCTCTCTTTGACGTTATTTTCTAAAAAAAGAAGTTGGAATTACCATCCCGCGAGGGCATGTTAGCCGTACGACCATCTGTCCCTCCGGTGGCTATGCGAGAGGGGCGCTCGGGTTGACCAAACCGCAACGTACGTCTGAGGTTCGGACGCTCGTTGAATCCACCCCCCTCCAACTGCCGCACTCGTCCACGGTAGAACACATGCTGCAGTGCCGAAGGAGACCGACGGTCGTCGGCAAGTCGATAAATTACTTGTGTTCGCATGCCCCGGTCAAGCAATTTTCCCCTCAGTCGATCCCGCCCGCAATGCCACCTCTCTCTATTGTTCGTACCAACAAATGCTCCCGATCATACCTAAGCCGGAGACAACCGCCGCCCGCAATACCACCTCTATTGTTCGCACCAATAAATGATCCAGATCATACCTAAGCCGGAGGCAACCGCCGAACTGATCCTGGAGGCCATCAAACAGAGCGTGCTTTTCAAGAACTGCGGCACGGAGGACTTCGCCACGCTCGTGGAGGCGTTCGGGCCGGTCAGCTGCGAAGCGGGAACCCAAGTTATCACGCAGGTATGTATATCTCTCTCGCGTGCGCCTTGTCTTGGCGTTGGTCTGAACTTCCTTCGCTTGCATCGCGCACACTAGTGACGCGGGTATCGGCCGGAGGAGGACTTCGACAGCGCGGTCGTTTACGCCACAGGTAGCCGTATATGAGAGACCCCCGGTTGTGGGTCTTTACGACCCAGTGGGCTATAGCCGTTTCTCAGATGTCTGGCTTGTGCCTTTTGCTCGCAACTACTGCTAGTGCGGTCGCCGAGGCATGGCTAAGCCGCAGGTAGTCTTCTTCGAGAGATCCCAGGTTTTCGATCCTCACGACCCGTGGGCTAGAATCGTTTCTCGGATGTTGTTCTCGGCGCGGCTTTATCCCCCCCCCCCTTTTTTCTTGCACGTTAAGTCGGCCTTGCTCGGAACAATAACTAGTTTTGTGGTCAGTGGGCTCTCGAAAAGATAAAGTAGGGTAGACAGTGATGATTTCAAATTCTTCCCACTATTCCTCGCCTTCTTCCAATTTGCCGTGCGGTGCGGGACAGCAACGTATATACAAAAAAACGTAAGGGCTCCTCGGTGAGAAACAAAAACTTTTGCTGACCCCGAACGGCGAGTCTTGTGAAAAATCGCCCCCAAAAAACGTCGCATGCGACAACATTTCTACTGGAATTGATAATATTTTCCTGGGGTGGAGAATTGTTCACTTCTTGTGGCTCAACTTGGGTAGACGCCGTCGACCATGCTTCGTTGTCCAATGCTTCTGTGACAAACTCCCCCCACCAAGCCTTACACTGACAAGATCAAAGAGCGTGAGATTTCGCTGACACGCGCTTTCCTCTACCCTTCGACTTGTGCCAATGCACGATCGCGGTAGGATGGTGAGAAAAGAGCGAGAGGTGTTACGTCAACGAGGATATTTGGCTTCAAAATTGCCCCTCGCCAAAACTATTCCCAAAACTTCCTTTTTCCGGCAAGGGAAATAGTTCGTAGCACGGGTTGGTTTGTGTGTTTGAGCGACTATTGCGTACATGTCGTCGGGGATGCCCTTAGTTTTCCTCCTGTGTGCGCGATGAAAATCAACTACCCCGGCGGCCCCGCAGCATGAAAAGGGGGAGGACTTTTACGTGGTCGAGGAAGGGTCTCTCCGGTGCTACGTCACCTTCCCGGGAGAGAACGAGGAGGTAGAGGTCCGCACACCGTACGTAACGGGCGAGAGCTTCGGAGAGCTGGCCCTCATGTACAACATCCCCCGAGCGGCAACGTGAGTCAAACCGTCAGCGAGTGCGGCGAGTCTCGTCGGTCTCAACCAAGCCCTAGGCCGTACCAGCGCAGGCCCTTATCCGGAGCCAGCCCTTCTTTTAGCCACAACCTCTACCTCTGGCCCTGATCCTAACGGTTTTAGAACGAGAGAGAGGATAAAAGTGCAGTGACGCCATGCGCGACAAACCACGACGGACAAGGTAGGGGGTCTAGATTGAGGCGTAGGGTTAAATTTGCTGTTCCTAAGCTTATCGTGTAGCCCCTAGACCACCAGATCAAGATGGTACTGCATTGCCTACACTTTCTGCTCCTTCGCTCACTCTGTCGATCTTCAATCCTGTGGCTCGCTGCGCACCCCAAATTTCTCTCGTGCGCGACGAAACAGGCTGCGTGCTGCCGAGGACTGCAAGCTGTGGTCCATCAAGCGGAGCACTGTGCGCGCCATCCTGACCTCCATCAGGGAGAAGCTGGTCGCCGAAAAGATGGAGATGCTCGGAAACGTGATCATCGGCGAAGACCCTCTCAAGTCCAAGCTCTCGAAGAGTGAGTGGGGTTCCCCTTCTGTGAACACTGGGTCCGCTTTTTTGTAATTTTGTATGCCGTTGCTTGTTACTGGTTGCTGTAGCTCTTGCTGTCGTTTTTACTGGATTGGATGCGCTGATGACTCGGACTGTTTTCAGTGCTACATACTCAAGGTATTGTTCCCGTTGCTGTTGCCGACTTGTAACAGCCAGCCGGATTCCGGTCATCGTAGGTAGCCTTGTCGTTGTTTGCCTTGTCGGGCTTCATTCCTGAATCTCTCTTCCTACCAACATAGTACGCGGCAGGATACATCCCCCTTCAGCGTAGCCTGGTATATGCGTAGCTACCCAAACGAAGCACAGGACACCGCTGATGTCATGGCCACGTCGCTGCAAAAGCTCTCGAGCATGACCGATCGGCGGCGACGCGCGCAACATGGCATGCAAGAATTAAAGCTGCGGCGGAACGCTGCAAAGGATACGGGGCACCCCGCAGCAAGATGGCGAACGATCCAGTGGATGAAGCGCTGGCATCGTGAGACCCCTCCCGGTGCACACTAAGTTTTGCAGCGTCCGGAATGTGGGCATAGAACGGCGACGCATGCCTTCAGAAGCTCAGAACGTGGCTCTGGTGCGCTGTCCATGCTTCACTAGCAAGAAATTCCAAGCAACGAAGAACACCCAATTAAATGTGCTCGCGACAACAACCTCTCGCATGTGTATGGAACCGAACCAAACCGCAACGGACTAAAAAAATCGTAGGCGACATAGAGAAGCTGGTGGGCGCACTCGAAGAGGAAGAGTTCAACGACGGGGAATGCATCGTCAGGCAGGGCGAGATCGGGCACTTTTTCTACATCGTCAAGTCGGGGGAGATCGCAGTCCACAAGAGAGAGGAGGTGGGAGGGGGAGACGTGGAGGATTCATCGCCGGGTGCGGGGGATGGAGCAGGGGGGGAAGGGGGAGGTGGGCGAGACGGAATGGGCCCCCAGGTATCCACCCTCAAGTGAGTGGAGGCGTGTTCTTGTGGCGGTTTCGCTTCGTCCGTGTCAATAGCCGAGGCAGCCAGTGAATTCGGGGTACCTCTGGTTGGGGTTTGGTTGCCGTTGTTAGCTGTCGTCGTGTAGTCGTAGTTTGAGCGTGGTTTGTCGCCTTTTTCCGGGCTTGTCTCAACTACACATCGACGGCGAGACGCGAGAACGATGGGAGCGAGGGAGGCTTGCATTCACCAACCCCAGTTTTTCCACTCCATCTTCTACGTATTAAACATACGGTTACGAACATCTGATCATCAACGCCTGGAGCAATCGGCTCCGCAATCCCAACCTGGTTTCGTTCGTTGTTGCATAACTCATAAGTCTTCACCTCCCCCTCCAACCTCTCCCGCCCTCGTTGTTCATCTTCCGTCCTTCGCAACTGATATTATCCCCCGAAGATGGGCATCTCCACACAACCACACGTTGCACAACATAGCTGAAGATGCGTGCAACCTCCCATTGATTTTCTCGTGGTTCTTGCGCGCGGTCGTTCCGGCCCTGTCGTTGGCGCAATTTCGTTTTTTTGGCCTCTCGTCAAAAGAGCCGGGAGCTACTTCGGAGAGCGGGCCCTGCTGTCTGACGAGACCCGCAAGGCCACCTGCGTGGCGACCGGGCCTACCGTGTGCCTGTCTCTGGGTGAGCAGCGAAAACGTGGCGTTCCTACGGTGTATGCAGCTCGCGCCGTGCGTGCTGTGTAGGTGTGCAGAGCAGAGACCGTAACGGTCGGTACTATGGATGGAATCGTCGAGCGATCTACGCCGTCGTCCCACCTAAGTATCTGTGTCCATCAAGCATGGTAAGTTTTGTCGTGATTCTGCTGCGAAGAGGTGGAGCCTCAGTAGCTGAAGGTGGTAACGGGCCGTATTTGCTGCGTAGAGACTGGGGATGATTGCAAGTGACGGCGGGCGCGTTGTGGATGACCTCTCGCCAATAAATGCGGAGAGCTGCCATGAAAGAAACAACGATACCAAGCGCCTAAACAGAATGCTTCGAAGCGTCAACAGCCGCAGCAACAGTGGTAACAACAACAAAATCAACAACATCAACAACAACATCCCGTCTCAGGATTGACATTGCTCATGTTATCCAACACATCACTGCAATACCAAACAACAACACACTACAACGTCCTCAACACCTACATCAACAACGACGACGGCGGCGGCGATGATGGCATACCGTTTCAGGGCGAGAAGACTTTTCGAGTGTCTTGGGGCCATTGGAAGACATCATGTCCAAGGCCGCCGGACTCGAGGTCAGATGCGTGCGTACTGTAGTGCTCTTCCTCGCCTACTTTCTATCTTTGGAAATATATCCCATCATGGCAGCAGTCTTCTATTGATCCGAATTCAATACCACCTCTTCAGGGCTGCTATGCAGTTCGTGGCGAATCTCGACGATATCGTAGTCCTCTTCACCCCACCTCCCGGATCAACCGACCCTACCCCACTACAGTACCGTTCCGTTGTCAGCTACGAGTCTACAAGCTACTACATACCTGGCCTCCACCCACTCGTTGACGCTTTCTGTTGTTGTTCAATCCGGCGACGTATGCAGAGACCTGCCGCCTCCGCGCCCTCCGCCGGGAGCGGTGACCACTATTTGGAGACCAAGCCCGAAGACCTGGAAGCTATCCGTAGCTTGGGTAAGCGAGCGACACCAGCAAATCGTTTCTGTCTGTCTTTTTGTCGTCTGTCTGTCTATCTGTCTGTCTGTCTTTTGCTCCAATTAGCTTCGACCGCGGTAACCGGCGAACAAATGAAACGGCGTCCGTGACGGCGGGAAAAAACAACGTCCCTGGAAGCATACCAAATTCCGAAAATAGCGCCACGCGTTTCTCTGTATATAAAAGCTGGTCTCCCTGTAAATACTTGACGAAAAGACAGACACACACCACAGCTTTGCACATGCCTTCGCCTTGGAAGCCACTAGGGGGGCATTTCAAGCCCAGTCAAACTGTGTGTGTGTTGGGCTTCTGTCGTCGATCGGTTTTGCCCGCGCCAGCTTGTGAGCAGAGCAGTGGACCACCCTTGCCGGAACAACAACCGAATCGCATCCGTTCCGGTGTGCTTGCTTATTCTCTTTGGGCCGACTGCGCCACATGTAGGCAGGTAGCTCAATGACAAAGATTTCAGTCGTCGCGGGACTCAGACGCACAGAAACGTTATGGTGGTTATCTTTAAATCCCTTGGACGGGGGCGCGTGCGAGCGCGTGTGCTGCTATTCCCGGCGTCAAGCGCCTGGGTATAATTGTTTCAATGTTTCGGCTATGATCGAAGTGCCTGTGCCCGCACCTAGCTCGCCACCTCATGGGGCTGCAACACCCTACCGCCCATACCCTCTGAACCGAATTTTATCGCTCTCACCGTGACGCTTGTCCAGAGAACTCCATCACCCACACCCCGCTTCACTCGGGATGGCTGACCAATGCATTTACTCTCATGTTGCCACCCTTCAGTTCAAAACCGCCTCCTCCAGCTCTCGGCTTGGTATCGCCAGAATCCTCCCGTTGTCTCCGCCCTCATGGTGCCGCTCTTACCCCGATGCTGAGAAAATGTGTCGGCTAACTCTCTCCTTGTACTGCCCCACCTAAGTCTACGAATAAACGCTACCCCCTGCTCTGATATCGTTTTTCCATAACTGACGAAATGCCCTTCTCGATATCGCCGAGGCCAGGGGAAGGGGCATTCGGCAACGTGATGCTTGTGCTTCACAAGCCCACCGGGAGGGCCTTCGCACTCAAGTGTCAGGGGAAGCAGGCTATCGTCGCAAACGAGCTGCAGGTGATAGCACTACGTAAAATTATGATGAATTGTGAGGGTACTCTATACCTGGCAATACGTTCGGCATATCTTATCCCCACCGGTGGGATAGCCAGGTGCAAGGGCAATGAAAGGATCGTGGCCAAGCAAGAAGCCTTGCGTCGTTGTTGTTGCTGTTGTTTAATTCGCTTGTTCTTGTCATGCCAGGGACAAGCTCGGGACAAGGTCGTCTCTGTCCGTCTGTCCGTCTGTCCGTCTATCTGTCTGTCTTCCTGTCTCCCTCTCTCTCAGTCGGGTATTGTTTTCGTGTTGTGAGTCAGCAAGCCAGAAACCAAGTTGGGGTTTTCCTGTCGTACAAGTAGAGCCTAAAAGATAGAGCAAATATTGTTTCGGGAAGGGGCGTCTATAAATGGGACCACGGGCCCAGCGAATGAGACCGACGACTGAACGACAACATTCAAAACCAAACATCACAACTCGGTCAAAAGTACACACCCATCCCGAAGTTGTTTGTGCCGAGCGCACCTTGCGCGTTGTGGTGCGGATCTATTGCCCGTCCATCATTTTTCGCACCTATAGGTTACGCTGGCGAGCGGTCGCGCCAACAGACGGGACGCAAGTTCCCAAGCAATGGTGCATCCACCCACCCAGTGTTGTAGCATGCTGCCGCTCCCCCTGCATTGCAATAGGATCACATCCTGGAAGAAAGGAGGCTACTCATGAAGCTGGACCATCCGTTCATACTTAAGCTGCATGATTCTTTCCAGGACGACAGGTAGGGATGACACGCCAATTGCGAACTCTTTATTGATATTGCCTCCATCATAATGTCGAGTCATGATTATGTGTTCCTGGTTTTTCTGTTTTTTTGGACGACGTTGCTTTGATTACGGTTCTCTTGACAAACACGTCGTTCTGTGGCCGAACTTCACATGAACAACATGCGTAGCAACACCAAAGATTCACAGCCGCAAGAGTGATCGTAATGTCTCCGTGATTACTACCGATTCTCTTCCTTTCTTTCTGATCCCGGTGAAATTATCGTGACAGCTGCAGAAACGTTGTACTTGATTCTTTCGGTGTGCTGCCTTGATAACCGACGTCCCAATGAATCATGAAGACGTCGTACTGCATTACCAAAGGGGTAGAAACTTAATATCAGGTACCTCACCACCAAGCCAAATGCTCTGACGTAAACATTCATTCTCAGAGCCACCAGAAGAATGCTCGCCTCGGATTCTACCCACGTCGGGAAGAAGTGGTATCAGAATGGAGCTCGAGCTCGAAAATCTATAGCAGTCGTAGCGTGAACCCAAACGTACACTGCTCCCTGACAAAAAAGTGTTTGGAAGAATGTTTTCCATGATGAAGAAAGCGTGGTGTTCCCTGTGCAAAAACAACAGTGCACTTTAGGCCATTCTATTCAAACCGGATGATTGTAACAACGTGGATAAATAAAAAAATTCATTGTCCCAGGTATATCTACTTCGTGCTGGAGGCCCTGATGGGAGGAGAGATCTTCACGCATCTCCGTAGAGCCGGGGTTTTCGAAGAGGCTCACACCAAGTTCTACTCGGCCACAGTTTTGTGCGCTCTCCAGCACATGCACGACCGGTGCATCGCCTACCGCGATCTCAAGCCCGAGAACTTGGTTCTCGATGATCAGGTACTTCAGCAGCTGCGGCTGCGGTTGTCGTCGTTGGTGTCGCCGTCGCTGTATGTGTCGCCATACCTTGTTGTTAAAATTGCGCCCATCTCCCAAGCCGTAACGTACCGAGTACCACACACTTTCTTCCGATCCAGCTGGCTGGCCGAAAAATCAAGATGAGTTCCGCTGTTTTGGTTGTCTTCGCGGAACGTTGTCCATACAATTACGAGTGCAGGCGTGCGAGCAATGCGCCAGCAGCTGCAGTGTCTGACATGCGGCTATTACCCTGTCCGAGCAACAGTTTCCGGCGTTGTAAGTCCGGGAATCATGCCATTGTGCCACTCACCCCTCCATTCTCCCACTCTACCTCATCCCCCCTTCCTTGAACATTTTTGTGAAGGGGTACCTGAAAATTGTGGATCTAGGACTGGCCAAGGTTATTCCAGATGGGTACACGTGGACAATCTGTGGTACCCCTGACTACTTGGCCCCAGAGATTATCCTCAACGAAGGGCACGACCAGGCGGTCGACTTCTGGGCGCTGGTGAGAAATATGTACGTTTAACGTACATAGGATTGATTGGTTCGACAAACGTGATCCTTCCTGCATGTGGATGCGTGTGAGACAGAGAACAGTATGGAGGATGACGTCAAAATGAACTAAAGGCGAGTACAGGCAGAGGCAACCTTGTTGCGCAAACGGCAGTTGGCTTGATGGTCTCCTATGTGGGTGGAGTTACTTCGCAAGTTTTCGTCACTCCAGCTTTCATCAAGTTGTTGAAGGAAACATGTCTTCCAGGCCAAGAAATTTGACGGCAATAATCGATTTCTTCACTACCAGAGCGTTAGGATGTTGGGTGTGAACTTGTCAATTCAACGACTGGGGGAACCACCAATCATGCCAAAGGGGTTCTGGACCCTAGCTTGAAGAGAAATGGGGAGAAAACGGTCACCTTGTGAGTGTTTTTTCGCTACCGGGGTACAAAGCACCTTGTTAGAATGAAAACGGGCAGAGTGCCAACATCGAAGAACAGAAGCTGCAACGATCCGCGGGAGATAGAGTGCCAGACAGATCATTACTTTGTCTAAGATGACTTCAGCGATGGACTATTCCGCCCCCGGGGGGAGACGGAAGGGCAGGTGGAGCGTACCTTGATTGCGAGGAAAAACATTTCTGGCGTCATGCACGAACGTTTGACGATCGAGAACGATTGCAATGTTTTCGTGCATCGATTCACTCTTATTGCAGACCTACAGAACTGCACCTGCTGCATTCTAGAAGTGCGCTTAGCCACAACATGGGGGAAAGGGGGGTGGGTGGTGCAACCATACCATCCCTCTCGAACGGCCAAGGCCGTGGTCGTTGTGCGAAATAATAAGCTCCGGCGATATCGTCTGAGGTCTGGTGTTGAAACCGCTCTGAAAATGTCGACATTTGAGCGAGTGAATTTTCTTCAAATGAATCGGCATTTCAGCTGTGTCGTCGGGCGCCATACTCTCTCCTTCCTACCTTTCTCGAGTCTGTCTGATCATCCGCTTCTCTCTCTCTGTCACGTTCGCTCTCTCTCCGTCAATCAATCTTGCTTTAGTCTTCTCACGTCTTCCTATAGTTTTCTCTTTCGTCTGTCTCACTATGTTGACAATGTTGTGATTTCACTCTATTAAATAGTGCTGTCTACATAGACACCTCTTTGGCGCGTTGGTGTGATTTACCACCAATATCGTAACGCAATCTCCGTACTTTCGCGCGTTTTGTCGCTCTGTCCTTGGCCTCTCGCTGTTGATCCTCTCGAACACCTTCCCTGCCACCATGCCTGTACAGGGGGTGCTGGTCTACGAGATGATGGTCGGAGTAGCCCCCTTCTCGGCCAGCGACCCCATGACTACGTACGAGAACATCCTGTCTCGCAAGGTGGAACCACCGTCAACATTTTCCAAGGTAAATGCGGTACCTGTGTGATATCTTCTCCGTTCTCGTTCGACGACCATGTACGAATGTCCTGCTCCCCACTTTGACTTAGGGACACGGCACCGAACCAAGACGACAGCTTGTTTGAAACCCGAGCACGCTTTGCATGATGGTTTGCTTGAAGTGTTACGCTTTCAGTGAGCGACGTGTGCCTGGCGCGTTCTGTACATGCATGCCACAAACATGTGATACCTCAAAGATGTTCATATATTTTTTCTCCCAGACGCCGGTTCACTCCTCGCAGAGGTGATTTGTCACAAACTCTGCTGAACAATATTACTCTTTCAACGGGGTGTTCATTCCTTCTGCTCACTACACCTATCAGAAGATAAGGAACTCCTTTGTGGCTTTCTTCCTGTGTGATCCCTTCTTGCTGTGTGACCCCAGCTGATACGTCAAACATTGACACAGAGAGGGGTATAAGATTGGAAAAAAGAGATAAACACATCACACACATTCAAAAGCATTTGGGGTTTTCGATGGCGCCGAGACGACGTAGCGTCTTTTTAGTAGTCACCGGTTACCGCGTTCGATTATTGGAAATACACACGCACGACGGCGAGGCAACCGTACCTTCCACCGTCCGATATTGCACTTGCCTGGCAGGTACCAGATTTCCCAGGCAGACAGATGTTAGCTCGTCTGTAACCCTCCTAGTGGAAGCCGAAATGGCGACGCTTTGGCGATACAGAACTCAAATGCCTGTTTACCGCACCGTGGTCGTCACTATGCTCCGCTGCGTGAAACGTGCGTAGGAACCCTTCGTCTAGCATGCTTGTGTAAGGTGGTACGCTGTGTGATATACTGCTGTGTGATGCCTGTGTGCCTCTCCTGGGCCTTGCCTCTCCGGGGTCTTGCCTCTCCTGGGCCTCCGACTTGCTGTACACATTCTCTTTAGACGCGGGTCCCTTTGTTGGTAAAACTCTACATAGCCTACAGTAGTACTGGATCGTTTCGGTGGTCACGAAGAAATCATAGACTCCGAGGACTCAGGACCTACCATTGATCTTGTGCCTTTGTTTCGTTCGACGATCGAAACAAGTTATCCTGAAGAGAGAATGTGACAGAATTAATATGCAATCCTTATCCGCTCCGGCCAGCACAACTAGTGGTCCCACCGTGAACATATAACCAACGCCTCTGTGTGAGGCAGTGTCTGAAGTAGTCTAGCGGATATCGCCGAACTTTGTGCTGACGGCTGAATGTAACCTGGTATATTCGAGTCTTGATGAGGATTTTACCGCGGAATTGAATGTGAGTACGCTTTTGAGGGATTCTGGGCAGGAATTGATCGGCCATCGCACATGTCCCACCTATCCCATCCATGGGCGTCCCACATGGGTCCCGCATGTAGTAGCCGCCGATCCCCGTATGTGCAGGCATGTGCAGGCGTGGGACGGGGTAGAGATTGCCCACGAGACGCATGGGACGCCTGGCACGTTCGTTCCATGAACTCTCATAGAAGGTTTAAGACGCTTTTACACTGAACCGGACCCTAACCCTAAGGATGAGAAAACACCATTCCCCAAGCGTTCTGCCCATACGCCCTGCTCATGGCACGCCCCAGGGACGACCCACTTCACATGAGCCGTCCGCGTGGGACGTTCCACGAAATGTCTCACGGGCCGTCCTACGAGTCCCATGGGAAGGAATACCAATCTATCCTCAGGATCAGCTCTGTACGCCTGGTATTGTGTGGCCAAGCTGGTATCTGGTCACTTTCTTCCATCAATCTTTCCAGGCGGCGAAGGACATTGTGCGCAGGCTGCTCAAGATCAATAAGAGCAAGCGGCTTGGGAAGGCAGCTGGGGGTGCCGGAAGCGTGATGAAGCACAAGTGGTACAGCGGCTTTGACTGGGAGGGATTATTGAAGAAGCAGCTTGAGGTCCCTATCGCTCCCAAGGCGAGATTCCTGATCTTGCGCTGCCAATAGGGTCTCCCACAATTTCCACTGTTTTCCCAAACGACCCATGGGACTCCCATAGGTCACCCATGAGTCACCCATAGGCAGGCCATCCGCCCATGGGCACCCCTTTAGGCCCATGGGCAGCCCATGGTGACCCATGGGTGCCCCATGGGCAACGAAATGCCCATGGGTGACCCATGGGTGACGCACGGGTGGCTCATGGGCAGCCCATAGGCGGCCCATGGGCAACCCATGGGAAGCCCATGAGCGGCCAATGAGAGCCCTTCAACCGAACCAGTTTACTCCTAAACAATAGGTTATGTGCTTTGGAACAGGCACTATAACGACTAATAACCCGAACGCTAACCCTAACCCTAACCCCAAGCCCACACGATACGCGCTAGGTTGGCGCTGGTGGCTAAGTTCTAGGTTGATGTGAAGGTGGCTAAGTTCTAGGTTGGTATGCCAGTGGCTAAGTTCTAGGTTGAAGTGCCCACGGTGGGCACTTCATGGGCCGCCCATGGGCCGCCCATGGGCATGCCCATGGATCACTCATGGGCAGCCCATGAAGAGCCCATGAAGAGCCCATGAAGAGCCCATGGGCGGCTCATGGGTGACCCGTGGGTGATCCATGGGTGTCCTATGGGCGGTTTCGCAAAATTGTCAGTAGTGTGGAAAATTGTGCCAATACGGTCAAATTGTAGATTCCAAGTTTTTTAGTCACTTTTTCCAAGCCTCGACCCCCCATTTTGCGGTCCCCGGTCCACGAAGGGCAAGATATCGACAACAACGTTGTCACTTACTGTCGGCGTGATACCGTGATTTAGGTTGTTCTGGTGGTTCCCCTGTTGTTGTGGCAAGTCGTTGTGGCGTCTCACCCCCACGTTGAACCTCCTGCACACACGCCCTGTTCCTCCACCCACCGACTCGACGCCGATCTGTTACTGTGGGTGTTTTGGCTGCGCCGATTCGTTGTGTGCAGCTCGTGGATCCGTTCGACTCGTCACACTTCAACCCACCGGGACCGGATCGGGCGGAGTCGGTAAGCACCCCCTTGCATTACCATCATGATGTAGTCTATGCTGCCCTCCACCCCCTGGTCCTTGCCGTAGATTGGCCATGTCCACACCGCCCAATAGGCTACCGGCCGATATTCGCCGTGTACTGCAAATGCTTCACACGCCAGCACAAGCTGAGATTCAAAACAGGTATGTGGTCCCAATTCCAGCTGGGTGTCCACCCCACGCTCGCTTATCTGGGATACACTTGTGCTTCCGAAGTGGACCTCAATTCAAGCCAGTGGACTTCGGGACAAGGGAAACAATGAGCACGAAGTCGATTCCTGCCGGGCGACAACGTGTGATTCAAATCAAAGGGAATTAGAAACATGTTCAAGTACCGCGAACGTTCCACGTAATCACGTACATTCACACATGCAGATCTCGTCCGCTTGAAGGATTTCGAAAAGAGTCAAACCGACGCGGGTCGAAGCGGCACAAATGTCGAGGTTGCTACGGTTGAACGACTCGAATAGAGCTTTTCCTCTTTGTTGTCCGTTGCGTGATTCACTATCATTTGCTGTTTCTCAGAATCACACGTCTACCCCCTTGCTTGTGCCCTCGCTGCGTTTCGTCCGGGTCAGGCCCCGTGTCCCGAGTGGACGCCGACGCTTTAAAGGAGAGTCGCAACAGAGGGAAGGGTCGCTTCAAGCCCCCTATCGTCAGACTAACTGGGTCGGCAACGCTCCAAACACTCGAGCGGATGGTGAAGGCGGACGCGGGGAAACCGCGCCTAGCCAAGCCGGTAGCACAGAAAAACGAAAAATAGGCTAGTGTAGCAATAGAGGAGAATGGCAAGTTATCGCCCTAGAAGCACCACGAGTGGTAGTGCGTTCGATGGATAGGCAACCCTCGAGGCTTCACTTAGACCGACGTCCATGGGCTCAGAGTAGAGTAACGAACCCTTCCCTGTATGATACCGAGCGAAGAAAGTCATTTGCGAAGGGACATCATGGAACGGAATGGCCGAGAGGGTGGGTGGAGCACGTGTTTCCGGCGTTTAGATATGGAAGTACTGGTTTTTCGACATATAATGATTTCTGACATGCATGACATCATTGAAAAAAACGGCAAATAAATGATGCTGAAAGAAGCGAAAGAGCGCGTTGTGCGAACTAATAATGAGCAACGCTGAATGGGTTACAGACGTTTGAGCATTGAATCTAAATCCCTTCTGAAGGATAACAAGGGCAGGGCTACAAAACAAGTGAACACGTGGGACTGCTATATAGTTCGTGAACCGCAAGTGCAGTTGTTACCCGTTGTTTCGAATTTCGCACAAATGACGGGACTTCATCGCGTAAAAAAACGTATTGTACAGATTAAAACAAAAACGTATCGTCGTATGCGTGCGAGATTTCGTCCATGAAGCTGGGAAGCGAAGAGCCATCACCCACACTCGCAACTTGATACTTAGAAATTCCTCTACGGGACCGATACGGTCTCTAGAGTTCTCACAGAACGGTGACACAATATGAATGAATTAATTAATGAACGAATGAACCGCGCAAATTCTGAGCCGAAATCCCGAGACGCGAGAAATCACCCCATTGGCCCTGCTGCACTATTTTACAAGCCCTCCGAAAGTTTCAGCGTGATTGGTGCCTTCGGCGTTGGCGGTTGGCTGTGTCGGTAAACCGGCACTCACTCTCCGAACTCGATCGATTTGAGCCTAAACGTTGCCTATCTTCCACCAAATTGAAGCCCCGCCCAATCTTGAGCTGGATTGACAAGTCCTTCGACACTGGAATAGGTGTGTGCCTACCTATTTTGCCTGCCAACGAGAGGTTCGGGACACACCGCTGCAACCTCCCGACGAGGAAGTATGTTCTTCGCAAAACGACGGTTTCAAATCATTTTACGCGCGCGCGCAAAATATTGCGGAACATACTGTAGGCGACATCACCAATCCATTGTAGTTTATCCTGATCTCGACACGTCGTGTGCCACCCGATAGACTATTCGCCACGTTTCGAGGGAAGCATTATTTGTTCTTGTACATACGCGCGCGCATAGAGGGATGGAAGGAGCGATTTGTGCAGGCGTGCTTGTGTATCTCTCTTCCCGGGTAGTCTTGCATTCCGGATACAACGTGAGAAGACACCAAAACCGGAACCGTGACGTTACCATATATCCTATATCCACCTCGCCGCAGGACACGTGTTTATGCCAATTTGGCAAGAGGGTACGCATTAAAGCCATGCCCGTGCTTGTAACGGTTCCAAGCAGTAATAGTCTGTACTCTATGTCGACAGCATGAAGGAAGTTCGGCACGGTCCCGGGTAAATGCTCATCCGCGTTCATCCGCGATCCGGGGCGATCTTTCATTCCACCGTACACTACCACGGTATCAATCTCACGGCAAGCAAGCCCAAACTACGTGTGTGGTGTGTGGTGTGTGGCCACTTAGCCAGGGAGTGTGCTCTGACGACATGCCAGTGTGGTGGTGGTCTCAAACAACATGCCCTCAGCAACAACAGAAGAAATGGAGGGTGGACGGATCCACGGATGGATCCGACGGGTAAACGTTTCATTCTACAGCAGACCAGCGGACCGCAGCGAAACATGGCGGACATAGCATACCAAAGGCATGTACCGTACAACGGGATCGTTTGGCCATGCTGATGCTCGGGCACACCACTAAACCTGGCTGGGTGATTGCTGCACGCCGTTGTACGTTGTGAAATCGAACACACCATTCATTGACACGGCACGACCGCTGGCACGGCAGTCAACCTCAAATCGGTGGTCCCGCACAGCATGCTGGTCAGTTTCGTCGTGTTGGCGCAGAACAAATTGGTGAGTTTTGAGCGATAGGGTATAGAAACAAAGGTGAGCACCGTGGATAACAGCAGACGACCCTGGAATCATTTGGCTGGCACATAGTGTTTCAGTCTCACAGATTTATTTGTCTCTTCGGGGTGGTCTTCATTGATTGGGGGTTTGGCTGGAACAAAGTGTATCAGTCTGACAGCGTGTCTGTCTCTCATTCTTTCCCCAAACTCAACCAAAAAACACCCGGGGGGTATCCACCCCCCCCCCCCCCCCCCCCTTTTTAAACCAAAACCCCCAAAAATCCTCCCAACCCCAAAAAAAAGAAAACCCCGAAAAAAAAAACTAAAAAACCTTCTATTTTCCAACCCGGGGGGGGGACCCCGGGGGGAGTCCAAAAAAAAGGGGGGGGACTCTTGGGTTTTCCGGGGCCGCCGCCGCCGGGAGCCTGAATCCGAA
>FN649750.1:4052872-4097773 GCA_000310025.1 Ectocarpus siliculosus | reverse complement strand
CCCCCCCCCCCCCCCCCCCACCATTTCAAATCGAAATCCGCGAAGATGCGTCCGACGCCGAGCAGAAGGACAGCCCGGAGGACGAGACGGAGGAAGCGTCTGATGTCACAACCGGGGGCGGGGACTCGGGGTGATGTCAAAAAAGAGGGCGGGGACTCGTGGTTTTACGGGGGCGGCGGCGGCGGGGAGCTGGAGTCGGACGCGGATGAAACGAAGGTGAGGTTGTTAGTACAATGCTAACATCGTTGTAATCACCTTTGGCCGCTCCGCGTCCGATTCTGGGTCCCCGGTTTCGACGTCGTCCCCTTCCTCCTTCTCGTGCGGTTGCGTGTCCTTCTTGTTGTCGTAGGCCTCATCGTTGAGGGATTGCGATTTGTCTTAATAGCGTATGGGTTGGCCTGTCGGAAAAGGCCATTACCAGCAGAGCGATTGATCTGCCTGCTTTAGGGTAGCTTAACTATGACACACGAAGTATTCTAACGCATTGACAGCGACAGACAGGGAGTTGGAGCTCGGTTGGTCTGCCCCGTTGCTTCGACCACCAGTTGTGCCGGAGATGATGACGCTTGTGCTCCCTTCACCGACGGCTTAGTATCTCGTACCTGCATGAGGAGAGCCCTGTCTTCTGTCTTCTTCTCCGACACTCAGGCCAAAGGCTCCAAACTCTTGCACAATAACACTGCTATTACCCCAGCCGCCATCCGGACGATCTCGATACGAAGCCGGCGGTATCGGACTACAATGCACCACCTCCGAACTTGTTTCGACGGTGTCTCTGCCGTCACCCTCACCCCAGGCTGCCCCTCACGGCGTATCATGCCCTCGAGGATGACCGCACAAGAACTACCTCGATCACCGCGGCTAAAACGAAGCTGAAAACCAGCAGAGACAGCCCGGATCTGGTCCCAACTCCGTGTGACTATGATTCAGCCCATCCATGTGTACGTGGGCAAGCACGCCGTCGTGGATTTGACGCATAACTGTTACAACTTCCTCCGGAACACGAGCTCGAGGCCCAGCAGCTCTCCGCCGACCGAGTCATAGGCCTTCTGGAGGTCGACGACGCACACATACAGCGACGTTGTCCATCGCCACCCTAGCTCCTGGAGTCGAAGTACTATGCAGAGCATGCCGATCTTGGATCGACCCTGCCGGGAGCCGCACTCTATTCTACTGGTAGGGTGTCGTGAACTTCGGCAGTAGGCCGTTGGTGACGACCTTCAGGTGCCGTCGTTCTGCCTGCAGTGATCGTCACGGCTGCGGGGTCGTTTAGACCACGCCGCACGACCGACCTGCAGCACCTACACCTGCTGATGAAGCCCTCCTTTAATCGTTGCAGTTTGCGCCTACACCCCCGAGGGAATTGTTCTGTCCCTGTCTCGCGACCTGCGATGCTGAGGTGATGGCCAGGGGGCACTGCGCCGACAAAGCGGTCAAGTTGGTTGTGCCATGAACAGCCAGCCCTAGTTCCTTGCAGTCCTTGGTCAGCCCAAGAATAATGCTCGTCGAATGCTCGAATACGATTGGCTCTCTCATCTCGTTCAGAAGTAGTTGATGACGCCGATGTACAGCAGAACCAATCGACTCACATTTTCCCGAAAACCAAGAACCTCATGGTGAAGAAACGCGGCTGAAACGTGGATCCTGAACCGCATCCTACATGTCCATTTGTGAAACTCAGGGGCACCTCCAACAAAACACAGAGCATGGTTCATGCCTTTGCTGCAGTCGTTGATGACGATGGCAGTGAAGCGCCAACCTTCTTCCGGCAATAACAGACAGAGGCGATGAACACGGACAGGGAAGAGCGTCAAAAGCGGACTTACAAGAGACAGGGAACGGGGGCCAAAATCCGTGAAAACCGCCAGAAGTGAGAGATATCACGGTCGTCATAACAGAGAGATACAGCGAAGGAAAATCGATGAAGGGTGGGTGGAGATTCACCCACCCAAGAGTTCAGAACATGTATGCCGAAAAGAAGACTACGTGAACAAAATGGGGAAGGCTCGGACAAAGTGAACAAGGACAAAGCAGACGCGCACGCCATGCCCTTGACGACGATACCTAAACTCAATGTGATGGGGTTCCTGGACACGGTGGGATTAGATCGAACGAGAGTGTGCACAATTGAGCGGTGGCCGGATTACGGGGCACGTCTCATGAAGAACTTGCGAGTGGGTGGGAAACACGCTGAGGGTGCCTAGCGTGAATCGAAACGCTTTTGGGCGAAGCACGTGTGTGTGCTGATTGGGTTAGCAAATTTCGGTTGAGTACCACTGCAGAGGTTTGCGGAAGAGGTCAGAACCTTTTCCGATGTGATGAATCGCGGGCAACACCAACAACACCGAACAGTATCCATACAACAAGCAGGCGTGCTAAAGAGCAAAATTCGGGCATACCCAGCTGTGCAAAAAGTCAGCCCCGTTGGTTGCTGGACTACTATGACGCAGGGGAAAATCGAAAGGGTTCGGCGAAGGTTTCGTTCAGCCCGTCCATTCGTCGCAGTGCAATTCTCCATAAGCCTAGTTTTGCTTCTGACCCGGTGGGCCAGCGCGATTGGCTCTACGTTCCGCTCGAGATGTTTACGCCGTGCCTTGATCTGGAGATGTTCACGGTAGATTCGACGTGTCTGGCGCGAGCAACGGGGCTTTGCCTGGGTCACAATTTTCGCGAACTTCTGCGCTGATTGGAAGTTTGGCAGAGATTCCTGAAGCAATAGCGGGACACGTTTTTTTCCAACCCCCCAAAAAAACGACGATTCTTCCCTCCCAAAAAGGCGCAGAGGAGTTGCGCACAAGTTCTTTCTCTGCAGCGACCCAGGAAATGGTTTGACTACAGTAGGTTTGGTTTTCCAAAGTCGAACTTCAGTACGAATCTATAACCGCCAAAATGCATCAGCGGAAATCGGCTCCTGCGTGATGGTACCAGCAAGTATTATTGCGGTCCGGGATTTTCGAAACGAGTCCATTTCGTGGAGTTCGGTGAGCTGAAGAGTCTGACCGAACTACTGAAGTCGATAGAAAAATTCAACAATTCTGGCCTCGAAAAAACAAGGACCGCAAATCTGTACTACGAAGTACTACGGTAGTACTGGTACATCACTAGGGCTATATTCCCTAGATACTTCAACATGCTCCCGGAGCGAATTTTCTGGGGGTTTTGGCGATGGCTGATTCGCATGAATTTTGACTTGGTACATGAAACTAGGCAGGTATTTCCTTGGCCGCTGAAGAGGAGATCTACACTACTCCCCTCGCCCCTTAAGATACTGGTGTTTTTCCGACCCAACATGTAGTTTCGGGTCTGCTGAACAAGCAAACTCTTGCGGTGGGTGCCCTGTGCTCTGCATAACACGCACACCTAACGGCGCAACCGCCGTCGAATGGGTTTCTCAGGCCGTGGCGTGTACACCCCATCGGAGAGACGGCTGAAGCTTTTGTGTGAAAAACTCGCGAACTCGCAAGCACTCCCGAGGAAACAGTTGGGTTCTGTGTGCGTCCCCGATCGGAGATCTTAGAGAGAGACGGCTAAGGCCGAAAGGAATGTGAGCACAGTGCGAGCGAGGGAATGGTGATGGATCGGGATGGCCGCAAAAAGGCCCAAGACCCACCTCGAGGGTGCTTAAACCTCGATGCTGCTGCCGTTTCTACCTCCACGCCCTCTCAGCCTCCTTCTCCCCTGCCACGCGTGAGAACGCAAACGACCCCGACGACGACTCGGATGCAAGGTGGAATGTCGGACCGAGCAACACCGAGTCTCCCTTTCCGTGTGCGTCGTTGCTTGTGCCGTCTGGCCCCCCTGTAGCCGCGAACGGGGGCCTCGCCGTGCCGGTGGCGATGTCCCTCCCGATGTTTGCGTCCCACCCAACGCCATCCATGCGGCCGATACTGCCACCGGTGCAGTCACGGCTCCTCATACCGTCACCAAAGCTGCCCCTGCCGCTGCCCGGACTGCTGCTGACACCCTGGCCTCTGCTGCTGCTTCCACTGTTGCCGTCGCCGTCGCCGTCGCCGCTGTCGCCGCTGCTGTCATCATCACCGCCGCCACTGCCACCGCTGCCGCTGGTAACGTCAACCCCGCCATGATGAGTGCTAGCACTGCTCGAGAAGGAGATAATAGGCGAGGTTAGGCTGCCGTCACTGCTGGAATCCACGCTGTTAATGGTGCCGCCCATGCCACCAAGGTCCACGTTCGGCGGGTGTCTAGTTCTGCGGTCGGATATCTCGGCCTCTCGATCACGGTGCTGCTGATTCTGTTCTTGTGGCAAACGTTGGTGGCGGTTTTCGTGATGTTGGTGGTTTCTGTTTCTGTTCCATAGTAGGAGGTTTTGCTGCGTAGTGCGTCCGCCGTCGGCATATTCGGGCGCAGAGGTGGCTCTTACGGCGCCTTCACTGCTGCCTCCCCAAGCCTTCAGCCGTCTCTCCGACGTCGAGACCGGCGCGACTGGCGGCGACCGCAAGTCAGGAGGCGACGCCATGGCTCTCGACGACCCAACGTAAACGGATTGTTGCTGCTGCCACCGCCGCCGTTGCTGTTGCCGTTCCTCCTGCTCCTCCGCGGAGCTCGCTGGCCCTTGCGTCGAAGAACGGAAGTCGCTCACCGCCGCAATTTGCGTGGAGGTCATCGAACCAACGCCCAGAGAGAGGTTGGCGTTATGCCGGAAAGCGGCCTGGGGTAGAAGGGGAAGCGGAAGAAAATATCGGACCCGAAGTTTTGGTATGCGAAGTACAAAGGGAAGCGGCACCAAGGGGTGGCTTGGAGAGGTGAGCTCTTTCGAGTACCAAAAAACGCAAACCGGTTGGGTCACTTGAGATGGGTGAGGAGCAAACTGAAACCAGGATGCGAAAGGGGTAAGTCGACATCAATGTATCGCTAGGTCATCTCTCCACGGAGGCACTTGTACGATTGGCAAGCAACGGCACGAGCGAAGCACCAGCACACTCAAAGGCCGCAAAACGCTCGCCCTCGGAATCCTCTAGGCGGTGACCGAGTCCTCGGCAGTCGCCGAAATCAACAGCTAAAAATAAGTTCGTTCGCCACAACAACAACAACAGCAACTACGGACAACGGACGTGGCCTATCACTCACGAGCTCCTCGGCTTTGGCCCCAAGGCCCCTTTCCTGAATCCGCCTCTTCCACTCCGAAGCCCTCGCAGCGATCGCGCTCTTGCTGCTGCTGGAAGAAGCCCCCGATTCCGACCTGGGAGCTAACGAAGGGTACGAGGCCTTCCTTGTGCGTCCGCCGCTTCTTCTGTCGTGCACATCTCCGCGGAAGCCGGTGGCGGGGGCGGCAACGGTGTAGGCGGGGGCGGCAGAAGCCGTAGCAGCAGCAGCCGAAATTCGGGCGCCGTTATCCACGGGGAGGACAGTTTGAGCTCTTTCCACCATGAAGTGGTTGCGTTCGCTGTTGAAGCTGTGGTTCTCGACAGCGGGGCTTGGGTCGCTGTCTTGCAGGCGTAGACGGGGGGCTTCGGAGGATTTCTGTCTGCGTATAGTTGAGCCGGTCGTATCCGTGGACTCTAGTCGATGTGAAGAGGACGGCGCGGTGTCACTGTTTGTCCACCTCGAGTCATTGAGCCAATCGCGGCTGTTCCTGCGAAATATCGGTCGAATTTACAAATGGCTGTCACCTTGGTTGCAAGAACACCACTCGAGGGGGGTGAACGATTGTCTGTGCGGGTGTTATGGGGAGGAGAGGAGGTTCATACCGTGGAGTGAAAAAAAATGTGGCTGCTTCACCGCATGCTCGCGTGCTGGTCTTCACGCCCGGTGCTGCCAACTTTATCAACATTTTGAGGACACAATGCCAATGGCCACGGCCGGTCCTTCTACGTCGATGCCCGGCCGCACAAACAAGAGGAAGGAGTATCCACATACCGTAGGTGAACTACGAAAGTATACCTTCAGAAGAAGGTAGTACAACACGTCCGGGCGCGATTGTACACTCTCGGCCCCAACGTTAACATACACGGGTGAGATCACAGCCCTTAGGTGAGGTCCTGTGAGAGGAGTTTGTCACACTCCCTATACGTGGGCGTCCTGTGAGGGCACTTCATCGGAGTAACATGGGAGAACCACATCCTCGTACACCCGTTTGACCTTTCAACTCCCAAAATGTTTTCACATGGACGTGGGATTTTGTGCTACCTACAGCCTAGTCAATGCCCTTGCCACTCTGCAGCACCGCAACATTTCACCACTTCCGGCGTTCTATTTGTTTCCCTTTCCTTGCCCCGACGAACCTTTAGCTTACACAACTCGCCCCCTTCTACCATAGTTTATCGCCACCGACGTCTTTCCCCACACCCACAATCTGTTGTCTTTCGCCCAGCGGGCCTCCCCTGTCTACACCTCTCCAAACCTCGGCACATACCTGACACCGCTGCCAAGGGACGCGGAAGAGTTCGGAGAATCTTCTGCCATAATTGCGCCTCCCTCAACACGAGACGTCCTCCGACTCGGCGGAAGCCTGCCCCCGCGAAGGGGGATCCCGTTGCGCCAGCCCCATTCGCCGTGGCCGGACACCAACGGCGGAGGCCTCCACAACGAAGCCTCCGCTTGGTTCCCCCCCCACACCGCCTCCTTCGCTGCCACCGCAGCCGCCGCCCCCCCCGTAGTACCGTTGCTTCCGCCGCGGTCTTCCTGTCGCTCTGGAGCGGGTTCATCCCGGCGATCGGTTTCGTCTCCGCGGTCACCAGTTTCGCAGCCACCACCACCACCACTGCCAGGATTCCGCGAAGAGACGGAGGCTGTCGATGGTGCCGGTTCGGTGGCAGCAGCACCCGCACAGGCCCGCAGCATCGCGGAAGCGGGGCTGCTGTTGTCATCAGCCCTGGCGAAAGAACCAGCCTTGCTTGCGTCGTCCATAGCGCTGTCGTTCATCCGCGCGGAGCCCCACTCTGTTTCGCTGCCGTTTGTGTAGCTGTCGGGGCTCCCCTTTCGGCCCACCCCGCCCTGTGCTTCCTGCGAGGCGTTCGCGGGCACCCAGTCGAGGACCGTTTCGCCGCCACAGTGATTTCGCTGCCGCTGGTGCACGGCCAGGGGGTTCGGCGAAAATCGCTCTGAGAGCGGGCCGTCCTGGGAAGGTCCTGAACAAGAGGTCACGACTCCGCCGCCGGCATCGCCGCTACCCTTTCGCTGGTGAGACGGGTTGCAAACAAGTTGATTTTCGTTTCGTGTCCCAAGCAGGCACACATGAAAGCGGGGGGGCGGCTCCGAGGTCAGGCGGCTTAAAAAGTGTTGCAAAAAGTGGGCGCGATCTTCTTCCTCTGGATGTCAACATGCGCGAAAGGCATGGAATTGTAGCCAAAGAGCCCTTCGCGGCTGGCTGGCGTTATTGCAACCATCCAGCATTGGGGCCGCAGGGGGGAAATCTGATGTATTTTTTTAGTGAACCACGTTTCACGACACCACTCGCGGAACAGTCTGCGACCCCGAGCTCTACGACATCCACTCTGGAGCAGCTGTGGTGGGTTGTCAAGAGTTTTCAAGCGTACCGTACTCGGACAAATGGGTGTCGCATAGCAACATCATCCTATTCGACGGAGGCGGTGGGAGCTACAAGCCCCAACGTACAGGAGTCGGCGCGTGTTTTCTTGTCGCCGGAACAGGTCGGCGTCCAACAACATTATTTCCTCACGTTCTGCTGGTGGTGCTGCTGGCATTGCTGATGGAAGCTCAACGTGCTCGTGCTGTCGCCCGTCGATTCTCCGCTACCGCTGCGCGTACCGACTTCGCTGCCGCTTTGACTCTCCTTGCCCTCCTCCACCTGCCATCAAACATTCACAACACAGCAGCCGCGCTATATATTAAGACAAGAACAACAAAATAAAGCGAAAGGCCAACTGAACCATGGCAGGAGTACATGTGGAACGGGACACCAATTTTTACAAAATCAAAAAAACAACGGGCATCGCTGGGTTTACCGCATTCGTTTGAGAAGGCGAATATGTCGCCGTGAACGCGAAAGCATCGTTCTTGACCAAATTACGCGTGTTGGTCCTTCCCCCAAACGCACCCCCCCTATTGCAAGGCTATATATACACTTGGTTGCAAAAATTTCTCGGCCCCGTACGGTGTCGTACTGTGGGCGTGAGGTCGGCCTTGGCGCTTGCGGCGGCAGGTGGCCACCCCGCCGCATCCCCGGCTCGCGGCAGAACACCGCCTCCCGAGCTCCACGTGGTTCTCGGCGGTGGCTGGGAGGTGAGCAGATCCATGGGGGTAGCGGCTTGCTGGGGTATCGGGTACTGGTGCGGGCGGTAGTAGCTGCCTCCGCAGTCGCTGCTCCCGCTGCTGGCATCGCTGTGCCCACGACCGCGTTCGTTGCTGGCGACGCTGCGACCACCGTCGCGGTCGTTGTTTCCGGTTGCAGTAACGCCGTTTAGACCGGCGGTGGCGGCGGCCGGAGTGGGGATCATGCCTCCGTAGTCGTCGTGGGGTTCGGCACGGCTGTTGTTGTTCATGCCGTCGGTGCTGTCGACGCTCAAGGTAAACCTTCCGATCGGGTGGTTGGTGGTGATTTTGTTGCTGCGGCCATGTTTGTCGTTGCCGTTGCCTCTGTTTTTGCTGCTGCTGCCTCTGGTGTTGTTGCTGCTGGCGGTGCTGATGGCGCTATGGTCGGGGCGCTGCTGAGGCGAGAGAGAAAGGAGCATGAACGACAGAGACCCAAGGGAGGAAACCGTGAGGGATCATGATTGAAGGGGCGGCGAAGATAAAGGGCGCACGCAAAGGCGGGGACTTGTGTCGGTGTTTGTGCTTTGCCACAAAACAGAACATCCAACAATAGGCCGCCGAGACGTATGCTTGCTACATAGGTGCTAAACAACAACAACAACAACAGCCACATCAACGGCTCACCGACAGTTGCAAGGAAGGAATGGCGTACTCGCGTGCGGTGGAGGGGACCACCGTTGTCCGTTTGTGCGGGGCGGGACGGAAGGCTGGCAAGGAGCGGGTGGTCAACACCTCTGCCACCACAGCGTGCCGGAGCAGTTCACTAGCGGTCGGACGCAGAGAGGGATCTGAAAAAGAAACAACAAGGGCACAGCAGTTTTTCCCACCCTTGGTTTTGTGGTCTCTTGCTGAAAAGCGACGTATTCTCATTGTGCAACAGGTTCACACGACGAAGCCCAAGCAGTGCAAGCATCACAAAAAACATAACGGCAAGACATGCACCGGGTGTGTGAGAAGCGGGCGAGGGGGGGGGGAGGAGAGCGGAAGCGTTCCGTTTGATCAACCCCGGCTCTAGCAGAGTGGACAAAAGAGAGAGCGACCCAGAGAGACAGAGAGATAGCCTGAGAATGAACCAAACTAGCGTGCAGAGTGAATAAAAATGGGGG
Source organism: Ectocarpus siliculosus (assembly GCA_000310025.1). NCBI lineage: Eukaryota > Phaeophyceae > Ectocarpales > Ectocarpaceae > Ectocarpus > Ectocarpus siliculosus. Next base: position 4,088,435 of record FN649750.1, on the reverse strand, counting down.
GGTCATGTTGGGCAGCATCGGGTTGAGTGTGGACTACTTTGAGTGATACAACAAGGGCACACAAGAAAAGCAAGATTTTCCATACCCACTGTACATTCCTCCATATTCGCTCGGGGAAGTTGAACCACCGAAACGATGGAAATATCCTCCGAAGAAGCCGCAACAATCCCAAGTGTAGTACCCGGGTTAAGCTGTTCGTCCCAAACAATTACCTCTGGAGAAGCACTGTCGTAAGAGGTCTTGCACCAGTGGGCTGACGCTCTTCGGGATTTCAGGCAGGTCTCTGCCGGGCAATCAGCAATCGAGGAACAAGGTCAGTGGGTGATGTCTAAAGGTACGGTGTTGGCGTATTCTAGATGGGAGAAAGAGAGAGAGGCAGCGAGAGAGAGAGAGACAGCGAGGGAGAGAGACACAGACGCACACCACCGGACCCTAAAATCTGCCACTCACGCATATAGACAGACCCCCCAGCATTGGTCAGAACGTTAACGACTAGGTTCTCGATCAGCTGATACATCGCTGCCGCCTTTTGAAGCGTTTGGACAGCTTCGCGGCATGAAACGTCTGCCGTCCATCGCATGTGCTTCGATCAACCTTACAACAAGGTAAGCGTCCTCCTGCGCCTTTAATTTCTAACCCAAAGCGTCCAGTCTAGAACTAGCGTGAAGATAAACACGTCCGCAACCATAGCAGCAGCAACAACAACAACGGCAACATACCGGGTGCAGCTGATCTTGAACATGGCAGCGAGGGGGCCGATATTGTCCCACGGCGGGCTCCCGGTGAGCATTTCTAGGACGGTGGCCCCAAGGGACCAAACGTCGGCCTTGATCCATCCGTCTTTTAAGTCCTGCACCTACATATGCGGAACCAAAGAGAGGGAAACACAACAAAATGTGGCGACGTGAGATGTATGCCCTCGCGCGAAAAACAATGTTTATTGGAGACAGACAAATACAAATCTTCGTTCCAAACAGTAAGTTACGGAGAGAGAACCCTGCTCATATAGGAGATTACTTTTCGAAAACGACGGAGCCAAATCTCGAGGGATTTTGGGGAAAGAATCACAATCGATCTAGTCTACAGCGATGTACACCCCGGTGGTCTGGCATCATCCCGACCATAGTATTCAAACCAACCAATAAAGCTCGGGGCAAAACATGGGGCACGAAAAGAGGGAGGGGGGCTGTTGAAGAACAACAATGTTTCTGCGCCGCGGAGGTAATTTCACTGACGGTGGTTGTTAGGTTTCCGTTGAAAACCACCACAAAACCGGTACCCAGGCCCCTCGTTTGTGGGCGTCGAAGAACGCAAAGTATGGCCACAAGCAATTCCCCAAAACGGGGTGGCAACAGCAACGGAACCGCTTGCGGGGTTCTTACATTCTTGCCAACTGATCTCGATCTTGACTGGTTTCGAAAAGACCCAAGGAAGCACCCAGCAAACACACACCACGAGAGGCGTGAGACCAGTCGAAGAGTCTTGCGCAACACGAAATCCTCGATTTGGCACACAGAGAAGCGGTCGGGGCTGTTTTCCAACCGAGCATCACGTGTCGTACCTCCACACGCCGTCTCCCAAACCAAGAAAAAATTTCCACCAGTCTAAACTCAAGACAACCCGGACGACACGGCGGGTACTCTAACAAGTTCTCCGCATTGCGGAGTCCCGATATTCCAGTGGAGGCCTTTTGATTTGACCCTGATTACCATGTAGCTGGCCAAGAACCCCCTGAAAAACGAGGTGGGGTTACCTCAGTACCGGTTGGAGTACAGAAAGCGCCCGCACTTACGGGCTTGGCAGAAAAACAATTGAGCCTAAAACAAATCAAAATCTGAGACCTTGAGCACCATACAATGTATGTGAGCTCGGTTAAGAACCCCTACACTACACAACCTACATGGCGGAAATTTGAAAAATAACCTTATGCACTAAGAACCACGGGCTCGGCCAAAACTAGAGGGTCTCAAGCGCGGGCGCTTTCTGTAGTGCAGAAACGAAGGAAAGTTGGGGCTAAGTCTGGCCAGGTGAAAGCGGCGAAGACAGCGCCAGCAACCACACCATTAGCATCAGTAGCATCACCAATAACGGAAGGGGAGGGCACCGACAACGACACGACAAACAACCAAGGAAGGGAAAAGGCACCTGCAGCACTTCTGGGGCCATCCAGAACGGCGTTCCCTTGACGCTCTGCACCCCTGAGGTGCCGCTGGTGCCCGACAACCCCTGCAGTAGCGCGACAACAACATACAGACTGGGCTTTGTTTATAGAAAAGCGGCAAGAGGAGTGCTTGAAAGGTTTCAATCAACACAGCCAAACAGGCCCGACGGGTATCCCTGAGAAGGAAGCGTGTGAAAAGATGCGCTGCTGCTAGAGGAACACGTGCCGAAGAAAAAAAAATCGCAAAAATTCGTATACAGGCGTCAGTTTCGGACCTCCATCATGATGTTCGGCAGTGTTCGCACAATACATAGAGTATGCGGTTGTGGATGAGGTCAGCTTCTCAAACGCATCGTCGGTGCTCTCTCTCATCTACTGCGTTTGTTGAAAAGAAAACAAGGCATGGGCACGAAACAAAGGTCCATTCTGCTGTTTGAGCGGAAACTCAAGCGCCCGTAGCCCAAGAGGTCTATCTTGCGTGCTTCAGAGTAGGTGTAGAGACTATGAACCGCTTGCTATTCTCGTCCGCTCACCACGATGCGCTTGGACATGCCGAAGTCGGCAAGCTTGATGGCACCCCGCTGGTTCACGAGGCAGTTGGCGCACTGCGTCGAAGCAGCGGCGCAGATTGCTCTTGGTATTGGGGGGGGCAAGGGAGACAGGCGCAAGGGCTAATTGCACGATCGCCTTTTTGGCACGATACAACTTGTTTACCTACGGTTTGCGCGCCTACAGCCACAATGACGAGAGTTAAGCACGATGAGAGCGGCGAAACTGAAGGTTTGCGCCGCAGATAGCGTGACCTGCCAGCGATAGTGACGTGAATCAGGGGACGGTGCTGAATCTACGGCACGCGCGCGCGAAAGAGAGAGAGAAAAAAAAGGCAGAGAGACAGAGAGAGCGGTCTTACCCAAACGGTGTATCAGCGGCAAAACATGGCGGGCGGGGATGGTGAAAAAAACTTCAACTAACCAACAAAGCCACTTTCATACTTTGCAATTCGCTGGAACACGCGTGGGTATCTGCATTCTTGCAACCGCGCCTCACTTTTATATCACGGTGGGCCACTCCGTTCTTGTGCAGGAAGCTCAGCCCTTGCATTAGCTGCTCGGTGTACAAGACGGAAATATGTTCCTCGAAGCCCCCGAATCGATCCAGAAGGCCACGCACGGAGCCCCCCGGCATGTACTCCAAAAATATGAACATTGTGTTGCCCTTGATGCTACTCCCGTACGACTTGACGATGTTTTCGTGTCTGTTTGGTTTGTGGCAGGGGCAGAGGGACGCCGGAGGCAGGAACGTCACAAGGGGCAGATTGATTCTCGAGTGCACGAGCACGCAGCAGTGATGCATGGCACGTTGTCAGCGGCCTTATTACCCTGGTAGAGAGTGACAGAGTCATCGATGGTACATGCACAACGCTTATCAATGGTCGTGTGAGTACCATTTATGACATTTGCCTTTCGAAGAAGAGCAAGTGCTGAACTGAGTCCATAACGATTGCATTGACAGTCAAGACTCCAACAGCAGCAACAACAACAACAACAGAGGCGTAGTGAGGGTGGTGTACTCGTGTAAACGCATGCCGAAGTCGTTAGACCATCGACCTCGCACCCCTAAAAAGCCGGAACGGAGCGACATGCCGGGTTTTCGCCGATCCAGGCTACGCTTCACGAGGGTGAACCAGAAGCTGGCGCGTGGGGGGCGGGGGCGGGAGTTGCGTGTCCGTGCATGAATTCCGGCGCCACCCCGCACCCAATGGTCCACCGTCCTAGAGCACAGCGATCGCGCCGTCGAGAGCTTCGGCGTTCCCGGCGTGATCCTAACCTCCAAAGCTCACCGGTTGTCCCGAAGCATGGCGGTCTCGTTCTCGAAGGCCTTTGCGTCTCTAGAGGTCATGTCCCCCCGGTCCAACGAAATGCTCTTGACAGCCATCAGCTCGCCCGTGTCGAGATTCAGGCCCAGGTGCACGGTGCCGAACGCCCCAGCGCCGATGATGTCACCTCTGAGCCACCTAAGGGAATAGATGGGGTTCCGGAAGGTTGTCACAATCCGTGAGGGGTGAGGGATGGAATACGGCCAGGGCGCCTCCAACGGGCCATCGCGTATCCACGCACCCGGCGAAGTCTACGGCCGAAAAACACAACGGCATGCACGCTGTTGAGCAACCCTCCCACCGGATACGCTACATCCGACTTGCACCTCCTTCCGTCTCCTACTGTGAGGTGCGTCGTCTAAAGGCCAGGGCGAGGCAAAATGACAGACGAGCAAAAAATCACGCCTCCCGCGACCCTGGAACTCCTCACCTCACAGGGTCCACGTCCTCGCCCCGTCTCCACGGGTTCGGTCCCTCGTGCCCAAGCCCACGGGTCACTTCCGGCACCTTGGGGCCGACCCTGAACGCACCCCTCCACCCGTCTCCGCCGCCGGCCCCCCTGTGAGGAGGAGGAGAAGTGACGAAGTCGCCGCCGCCGCCGCCGCCGCCGCCGGCACGGGGGGAGGAGGAGTTGCACGAGGACGTAGTCGCCAGCCTTTCGAGCACGTTCGACCCGTCTTCTGCTGTTCCAGCGGGCGATGAGCTCTACCATTATTGTGGAAACCCACGGGGTATACATAGGAGGGGCGGGTGTACTCGTTTTTTTCATGCCATTGACCACGCGCCTTCAAGACGACGGGACGATGATCATTTTTATTGATGACTTAGTTGTTAGACCATTGACCACGCGTCCTCGAGAGGACGGAGCATTGTTCCCACAGGACCGATTACCGATGACCAAACGCTCCCACATGGAGATGCGGGACGATGCAACAACGACGCCTACGGGAGTTTCTAGCTTGACTCGGAAGTCACCATCGCATCACTTCACGAACGCTGTCAGCAGGGGAAGAGGGCCGGAGGGCCACTGCGAGGGTTTTGTGGGGGGGCGCGAGGAGAGCGAGCTCGTGTCGTCATCGGCGGGCTATAGCAACGACAACACAAGACCTCACCGCGCTCGATTCACGAGCTTCACTGGCGGAGGAAGACCTTCTCCTCCTCCTTAGTGCCTGCCGACGCTGCTCCTGGTCCAAGTACTGACGGGCAACGCTCATCACGGCAGCAGCGTCGACGGGCGGCCCGGCGCTGTCGCCGCCCCAACCCGAAGCGTACTGCGGCTCCTTCATCTTCTTCTCGCCGCACCGGTGCTCCGGGCGATCCTTCTGCTCGTGCTGGTGATCCCGGTACCCCTGCAGCTGCTGCTGGAGCGGCACCCGGTGCTCGACCAGAACCGGTCGCTCGGCACCGAGAGACTGCTGCTGGAAAATATCATCCGGATGAACCGACGCGGGGCTAGCTCCACGTCCCCGGGCCGGGGGGATTCGTGGGTCCGGTGCGTTCGTTGGCTGTGGTGGCGGCGGCGGCGATGGTGGCGGCACTCGCTGCTGATCTGTCATTACGGACACCTTGATCAAAAACGGACCGTCATCGCTCGCCAGCAGCTCCGCCAGGTCGTTCTCGCTGTTGAGCATAACCTTGGTCGCAACGTCGGCCGGGGATCCACCGTAATAATTACGGTTACGAACACGGTAACAATTACGGTTACATGCACAGCGACGACAGCCCAGAACCTTCAATATTGCGGGTACACATATACAGCGACTGAGCCGAGAATTTCAGGTCAGTCTTTTCAAGGCCGGTCTTCTTGAGCCTACCTCGGGGGGGGGGTTCGGGCACGCGAACAGGGACAGGGTAGGAAACGGGATGCTCTTCTTGATCAAAACCATCACCGTTGGGGTCGCCGTGTAAGACTACTGTACGGCTCAATGATGCTCTTCGTGGCCAGGAGCATCGCCCTATATACTTTGGGGTCGCCGCGTGAGACTATCGGTTGGAACTTGGCCCAGAGCGGCGGTCTGGGGGTAAACGTATTTCTCAGAGGCCGAGTCGCTCATAGCACCCATCGTTAGTGGCGCTGGGGGTAAGGTCAGGGCTGGAAGGGGCGCTACGGCATAGACGTGTCGCCCGCGTAAGACATCAGGACGGTTCATTTCGGATTAGGTGGGGAGCATCTTCGAGTGCCTATCCCTACCTGGTGCAACAGAGACGCCTTGCGGCATCTGGGATAAAACCGTTGCTGCGATGGTTGTTAGTCGCCGGTTTTTCGACTTCCGTACTGTACGTTGCCACGTGCTACTTCTCCAAGAACTTGGCCAACATCTTTTACGATTTTCACGAGCTCTTTAGCCAACGTTCGTTCCCGATGCTCGACGCAATACTGGTAGCCCACAGCCAAGATCACCGAGGATAAGGTGTAAACTGCGCGGTTCTGAAAAGGTCGCGCTACAGCTTCTTCTCCACAACACTTTTTCGTGTGTCTGCAAGTACTTTTCAAGTGATCCCCCCGGAGTGGGCTCATCACGAGAGCGCAACGTCATCAAAAGGGGTGATGCAAGGATACGATACACACTGGAAGGACCACAGCCCACAGCTGGCCGCCAGCTGCAAGTTGCTACGTTTCCCAAGTTCGGCAGCTCACACAGCCAACGTGATTGTGACTGGAAGGGTCCAGCGAACGTCGACGACCAAAAAGAACGATGTACAGATCTGTATACAGCCTTAGCTAACCGCTTTTGGTTTATGCCGGTTGAGGGGTTATGGGGGTTGTCGTGTTCAAGGTTGATCTGCCAAAACAAAAACAACAGCAGCCTAGACGAGAGAAAGGGCTGACCAACTGGTTCGAATTCAAAATGTCCGTGTGGAAGCAAGTACAAGCGTGCGCTTTCTTTGTTGGGCGCACTGCCGTTTTTTCTCCTCCCCCTTCTTTTTCCTGTTCATCTTTTCTTTTCTTTTCTCACCTCGTCTCCATCTTCATCTTTGTACTCCAGGAAGACCTCGAACTTGAAGTCCTCGCACAACCGCTGCGTCGCGTGTGCAATAGAAAACAATCGCGAAAGGCGCGGCCAGAGACGAAAGTGTAAACAAGCAAGTGTCCCCTTTTGTCTGAGAGATTGTAAACGCTTTATCTGTAAGGAAATGCGTAAATCTTCACTTAGAAAAATATACATACAATCGCAGAGAGATTACCCGATTGAGATATTACCACAGTCGAAGGGGATTGTTGAAGTCGTTCCAGTGAGTGCGAGAAACCGCCAGCTGGATACTGGACTCTTTCAATGTTTTGCTGCTGTTGGGAACGTGCAAACTTTGTTGTCACTGCCCGCGCCGGCGAGGTTTTGACCTGAATTCCTAAGCTGTGTGGGCGATGTCTTTCGAGCGCGGGAAGCGGGGCCGGGGTGGGCGTAGTGACAGGCGCGATGCCACCTTCAGGGGCGTGTGTCAAAGCCCCGCGAAGTTGTAGGTCCTACGGCCATCCGCACGGAGGTTGGTCGCACTTTCGATACCAAGGCGCCGCCGCATCTTCAAAAAATATCAGATATGTCCGTAGGTGTAGCGGAGTTAACTGAGATCTCCCGGCGTCTGTTTTGCTACCCCCCGCTAATCACCGTGCTTAACTTCCGTAGCAAAGAAGTGAACAATCTCTCTACATACGAAATGACGACGTTTGAGAGCAGCTCGCACTCACCTTGATGCTTCCTTTTTTATCGCTTGAGAGAAGGGCCTACTCTCCATGAAAGCTCATTGTCTGCTGTCAGGCATTTCCTACCGTCATCAGGGTTGTTCCTCCTTTCTACGATTTGGGCATATTCCCCACGCAAGCTCGTACGGCAATCAAGAACCTTGACACAAGCCAACATGACAAACCTCGCCCAGCGGCATAGCTTTTTTAGTTCTTGATTTGTCGCACGCACTCCACATCACCACGAAACCGTCTTCAAAAATCGTCAATACGCCACCGCTATCGCCATCTCTATCGCTCTCATTATCGCTATCGCTATCGCTATCGCTATCGCTATCGCTATTCCTATCGCTATCTTTCCAAGCACTTGTCTGTGGTCGAACAAGCCTGCCGCGCAGTGCGCGGGTGAAAGACTGCCGCGCAAAGCGTGAGTGCAAGTCTCGCCAAACCTGTCTGAGCTTGGCGAAGGTGTACTTCTCGTGCACCACGACTACCCTCTTGCTGCCGTTGTACTCCAGCTTAAGCTTAACCTATTGTGCAAGGAAAATATAAAATGGAATGGGGGAGACAGAGCAAGAGTCGCAAAAACGGAGGGGGAAAAGGAGAGCGTGCGTGTATCCTTCGGAATGATAGCAAGGTCGGTATCCTTCGGAATGATAGCAAGGTCGGCAGCGCACATCATCTTGCTCGGGTGGGCGAAAGCTGCCCGACATACCGCAATTGGTGCTCCGAACGCCCAGCAATTTTCGACACTAGATGGTATCTTAACCACACGACCAACACGAGCATCGAAAGACTTTGCGGGGGGACATACAAAATCGGGTGATACCCGGGGGGGGAGGGTACTCATAGTCGTGCATGCCGTAGTCGTTAGACCATTGACCTCGCATTCCTGGGACGGAGCACGCCGGGTTCTCACCGGACCAGGCTCTCACATCACCAGCGCGAAGCATCGTGAGGTATTCGGCGAGTCGCATGAAGGGCGCGATACATCCTGCTAAGGGTGTTCGGCATCTTGTGCTTACTTCCTTGCGTGGTATGACAGCTGCGTATGACTTCATTTATTTCTGGTGCTCTCACTTCCAGACTAAGTAGTGAGCACTATGTAACTGCCTCGAGGGCGCTTGACCAATTTAACACAACGCGCTGCGATCATCCCCTTGCGCGGAGTGAGGGTTCTCGACCCCGCACAACATAATCTACTCGACCACCACTACGGTTACCGCAAAAAGTATACCCCAGCGGATGGGAAAAATGATATGGTCGATACAGAAATAAATAATCGATATGCTGTTGTTAGTGTTGATATGCACCGCGGGTAAGCTCCATAGTCTGCCACGGTGGTGATCTGTGTCGCTGTCTGCCTTACGCGTGTGGTGTGCAGGGGGCACATCTTGGAAGAGGGGGGGCGTGACAAAGGGGGGGTGGGGGGGTATTTGATCGAAGAGAGACTACTGGTGTACTCGTTGGAGATAGACTATTGATAACGACCGCAGTCGAAGGGCATGGGTTGAAGTCTCTACAGTAGTGAATGTGGATGGGGAAAAGAGCTCTTGAAGGCAGCCTTGCATCGAGTGCCCTTGGACATGCACATCTTAGACGGGTGAATGAGCGTCTTCTCTGGTGGAAATCAACACTTAATTAACGCACCTTGAAATCTTACTTCAGAATCTTCCACGGAAAGACGCCTACAGTAGTATTATACTTGTGGCCAACAGCAGCTGCAGTGTGCCGCTCAGCCGCACGCACACAGCAGCGCGTAGCAAGGGGCTGCTCATAACTGACACCACGGTATTTTTTAGCCCCATCTTCCAGCAGCTAAAAATGTGCGGGTGTTTTATGCATATGAAACACTGATGCCGAAGGAGGTCGGCAGTACATTTCTTTCCTGACGAGGAATTTACGACATGGGAATAGACGTATGCATTGGGGGATAGGAGAAACACGGGGCGGAGAAACCCTCCTCTGTGACCCCGGCGGGTGCGTCCAGAATTTCACCGAGAAAGAAAGCTGCAAGGACCGACGTTGAAAATGTCTGTTTGTTTCTCTCATCACGTTTCATCAGCGCCAAACAGCTTTTCTGCCGATCACTACTGTTGGGGCTTCATGATTTCACAGAAGGGTGCCTTCCCCCTTCCCCTGAGGCCCCCTACCCACCCCTCCTCCGGTGCTTGCCTTCGGTTTTTAACGCGATGACAAGAAGAAAGAAGAGATGTCGGGTGCAACGCCTGACGCCGGGTGGACGCCTCAACACCGCCCAGGCGGCCCCACGAGCGAGTTCCTTGGGCGGCACACCAAAACCTTTGTTCTTCTCGCTTATATTCCAGAACAGGGATAACTGCGCTACAACTGTACTCTAGGGCCCGCACTTGAGAACCTCTTATTATGGACGAGGCTCGTTTCTTGGTTTGTCTACGGGGTACTGTATCCCTACGACGACGATATAGGTTATAGGGGAGCTTCACTGAGCACCTGTTCTTCTGGTCGCGTTATTTTTGTTGGGAAGCTGTAAGGCTCAAGTTCTTAGCTACCCCGTTCGTGCGGGCCGGTTCTAATGTCTAGGGCGTGGGAAAGTGGTGCTTCTTGGAGCATCCCACTTTTACAACCAAACCGCGGGGTATTACGCCGTCATCATCAGTAGTACCCTATTTTGTTCAAGGCATACCCCTTTTCGTTCGGTGTTTCAAGGCATCCCCCTTTTTGTTCGGTATTTCCTGCTGCAACTGACAAAATGGGGGGTATATCCCCGGGGATTTACGAACAAAATGGGAGTTTAGAAACAGAATGCGGCATGCAATTTTTCGGTTGCCGTGCTGAACAAAACGGGGTATGACTCGGGATGGGGTACCAGGAATGCGTTGAACAATATGAGTACCACATATTTGTGTTTGCAGACAGGGGGTTAGATTCCCGCGGTTTCATACAACATGGGGTGCCCCAACAAGTTCCCCGTTTCCAGGCACTATTCAACATAGATATCCATAACCCACAGCTCTGCCGGTTGAGATATGGTTGAAAATTGGTTGCGAGTCAGCGCACAGGCGTGCGAACGAGTTTCAACAGCGAAATTTGTCCACAACCAGGAGGTTGCCACTGTCGAACAGGGCGGTTTTGGAAACATTTCATCGAGAGTTTTCCTGAGAAGTATCAGTTGGCGCTCGCACCCTCCTGGATGTGGAGAAATTACGCTTTGAAAATCGATCGCACCCCTGTGCGCTGACTCGCAAACTTACGGTAGTCTATGCACTTCAGTCTGTACACTTGTACAGCAGAACTGCACTGCTGGACATGTACGTGTAGTCAATATTCTACTTGTTCACAAGAACGTTTCGGGAGCGGCGACACCTCGTTTCCATAGGGAACCGATCCTATGCACATAATCGCTGCACCTGTACTACGTGTCGCGTACCATCCCGGGTGCGATGCTTTACGGAGTACAGTCGTCGACCGTTCGCTCAAAAGCAGCGGCAGCGTTTGCGGCAACTCGTCTGTTGGACCGCGTCCGCTGGCGGTGTGCACGCAAGTGCGTCGCTCTGACTTCGAGCAGCCCAACAGTGCCTCCGCGCCGCCTAAAAACCGACAACTAACAGCTGTTCTCGCTGGTGGCGTCAGCCCTACGGCTGTAGGTGCGACGTGCGACGTTTGCAGACAAGTGCGTTGCTCTGAGGTCTACAGGGGCCGAGCAGCCTGCTGACGTCTTGAGGCCATTCGTCGGGCTAAGATCCTGAACAGGCCAGAAGATCACAAGAGAGCCAGATGGCCGCGTGAATACTGGTGTGTAGTTGGTAAAATGCTTGACACCAAGCCTAGGAGCGTTGACAAAAGCAGTGGGGGATTACAGAGTCGTCGTGCACTAACCCTAACCCTAACCCTAACCCTAGAGACTTACATTACACGGGTGGTGTGGGTTTCTGGAGACCAACCGGGCGGCATGAGTTTCCTCTGATCGTGTTGTTTCAGCAGGACTTCAACATGCTCACGGCGCCTCCGTTCTTGCCCAGAGGCCTGGGGATCGGTGAGCCTGACATGCATAATAGTGAGATATGCCAGGCTGCCCAGGCCCAGGGATCAACGTGCCGATGGTTGCACAACCTCCAGCTGCCTCCAACGTACAGCAGTAGTGTGTAGACTTCAAAGAGACACAAACACGCACGTCATTGTCTCACAACAACCACTACGGACCTTCCTTGTTGTGGGAGTCATCTTGCAAGGAGAAGATGACGACACCAAGCCCTTTTCCGTAGCAGCCCTTCCTTTCCTTGAGCTAGTCCTGCGGTGTGTAGCACCGCCACCCTCTGCGTTTGGTTGATACCCTGTTCCAGTAGGTCACACCACATGGTGACTGAACATCGTACGCGTACTACATCTCAGCCGTCGTACTTCCCCGCGGCTCCGCGAAATCAACATACTCGAAATACTGTTGGTACCCACATTCGCCAATTCCGCCGACTTTGTCTTGTCTTGTGTGCCCCGCTTGATCTGGAGATCTGGAACAACCAACAACCACCTCGTGCACATTGCACAAGCACACCACCCAAGCCCACAACAGGACGGACGAGAGAGCAATAAGCAAGATATAACACCATGTCTTCCGCCGAAGCAACCGGTGGTGAGTCAATCGCATGGGAGCAAAACAGCACCGCAGAAAGATTCCCCTCCCCTTGTTTGCAACATCAAAGCGAGTGCACCCACCATGTTTGCACGACGGTATATTACTGCGGGTATGCCACTCTCTAGTGCGGCTAGGCTCTAGCTTTCTGGTCGTCGCTGTCGTCCTTACCTGCTTCCCTCGTTAGGGCTTGGGGTTCTAGTCTCTGCTGAGAGTCGCATTCTAAGCTGCGAGAGCGCAGGGTGGGCTTGTTGTCTTGTCTGCTAATACGGTAACTACCAATGCCGATGCGGGACGAAAACAGCCAATGCTCGGACAAATAGGCGCCCCTTTTGTACCGAGTAGCATCAGCAGTTTACCTCCGTTTGCTTTCGTGTGGCGCCTCTGCTGCTGCCGAAGCGGCCACCCGCAGCAGTAGAATAAGAGCTTCAGGGTTCTTCTCTGCTCTCACGTATGGAACGGACCGTGAGGGCATACGCGTGAAGATTGGGTGTCCCGAGATGTTGTAGCAATTGCGCCGCTTTTTCTGGGAGCATCAAGTGGGCAAGCTGCAGCTTTACTATTTTCTCGCAACATTTCTCGGGGCTGTGCTTTTCTCATGGTACACACGTTGTGGTACGCTATGGGAACAAAACTGTGCGCTGAAAAGGTTGGGAACTCTTGTTTTTTGACAACAATCGCGCGATCTGGATCAAAAGTTCACGAACTTTTCTCGCGACAAAGTGTCGAAAATATGTTGTAGTTTCGGCGAGAGTGTAAAGGCTTCAAACAGACTCGGAATAGGCCCGGTACAGCAGTAACCAGCTTGTTTCCCTCCACTTAATGCAAAGACTTCAACACACCCCGTTCGGCTGCTGTGGTTAAATCTCGAACGTGTGTCTGTGTTGGTTGTATAGTATTTATTTTTCATGATGGTTTCGCGGCGAGACGTCCGCCAATCCACGTCGTCAAGCACCTACCCGTACGACACACGTAGACCCCATCTCCAGCTTCGACAGGAAGGCACCGTCCGTGTTCACCGATATCTGGACGAAACCTAAGCGAGTGACCTCGTGAATGGCATCTGGAAGGAGGTGATGCCTTGAGCTGTTGGGCAATGCCAAGTTTGGCGCCATGAGGTGCCGAATGCGCCGGGACAAAAGTTTGTTGACGCAAGAATGTCAACGGCCACCAGCGGTGCCAGATGAGAAACGTAATCGCGCTTTCCTATCGAAGGGTTGTACCGACACAGTAGTGCGTGTTTGTTTGTTGTTGGCATCGGCTGACCAATGAAAACACGCGAGTCTCAGTGCGGCTGAACACAGAAAGCGCTTCTAAAAGGCGAGATGGAGAGTTGATGTACTGTGGTGCGCCCGCTGCGTGGGTTTGTTTTTAAGTGAGGGGGGGCATCAGACACACACACGAGACGGACGTATTTTCCTTGGTCAGCCGGTTAGCGCTGTCGATGCTAACAATAGAAATACACACGCCCCCCTCAACGGGGTCAGTCCCAGATCATGGGCGGCGTCAGGCTGAAGCCAGCCTTGGCTTCGTCCCTTGATTCATATCCCTGCCTCACCCGAAACACATGCTGAGTTCATTCGCATGCATGTCCGCATCTCCCTTGTAGTAGCTGCTAGATCAACTCGTTTAGAGCGGCTCGCTGAAGGATGCCATGGCAGCGTTATTTTTATGAAGTTGAAAGTTTTTGTTTAACTCATGCCTCTTCCATTCCGGCAGGTTGTGGAGCGGACGCCGAAGACATGCGGTGGTCTGAATAGCTGTCTCGTTCCCCACACGCACATTCAGAGTCGTAGCGTCTCCCTCCATTATTTTCGTCGTTGGCTGTGTTCACCATGTAACAGACCGTGCCGGCCCTACTGCACCTCTCTCATGAACCAACCTCGGCCGAGCTGCAGGCAGACAATCCCGGCAACCTTCTGTGGAAAGAAGCATAACGCCTCAAGGTCGTTGTTCACCTACATGCTTCGGACTCCCGGGTGGTGCGATCTGCATATGCAGGTTCCGAATGGCAACTGACGGCGTTAATATGTAATTCGTGACCGCTTATTATTATTATTTAGTTCTTGGATGCCCATTTCGCCGGATTTTCCTTGCCCGTCAGAAACGCCCCTCGGGGGGCCCGGGGGACACTACGACTACCTCGTCATCGGCGGGGGCAGCGGAGGCGTTTCCAGCGCCCGCCGGGCCGCGTCCCACGGGGCCAAGGTCGCCTTGATCGAAGGCACCCCGAACCTGGTGCGTGGCAGTCGCGTGATCGATGATCACGGATCACAGCAGCAGCAGCAGCAGCAGCAGGGAGCAGCAGTCGGTTCGGTCGGTCGATACCTTTCTTTGTTCAGTGGTTTAAATAGGAGCGGGGTGTTGTTGTTGTTGTTGTTGTTGTTGGTGGTGGTGGTGGTGGTGGTACTGGTGGGGGGGGATTGGCGACAGACTTTGGTGATAGGGGCGGGGGTGGGGCGTGGTGGTGCTGACTCGTGTCGTCGCTGTCGATGTCATTGTTGGGTGGTGGCGTTGGCGGCGTGTGCGAGCGGTAGTGACGGTCATGCTGGAAAGCTTAGACTAGTCGTTGATGCCTCCTGCGAGGAGCCAACCAATCCAAATGTGCAAGTGTGCAGCTTTGTGACAGGAGGCAATAAGATACATCCCTATTTCACGACGCCTTTTTGTCGGCGGTGCTTGACCACCGATCTCTTGCCCCGTCCCCGACCGTCTTTGTTGTCTGCGTTGTCCAACATGCCAGGGAGGGACTTGCGTTAACGTGGGCTGCGTGCCGAAGAAGGTCATGTTCAACGCCGCCCACATTAACGAGGTGGGTGCCGTGTTGCAGGAAAGGAGGCACGACGTTTCTGACGCGTACATACTGCGACAGCTGTGATACGGGCATGACGGTGCACACGCTGCTGCTCCCGTCTACCGTATACCACGACACAAGATAACAGACACACCCTGGACCGATTTTCAAAGATAGATTACTCCACGACGAAGAGGACATACACGAAACGATAAGTTTTCGGAGAGCTCTCGACCAGCCGCCTTCAACGCCGCCGTTTTCGCCGCCGCCATTCTTTGTCTGCTGATTTAATCGAGCTTTGAAAATCGGTCCAGGGGGTGTGTTATCTTGTGTCGTGGTATACGGTAAGCTCGTGCATTGCCGCACCCGGGGAACGTGGCCTGAACCATGCGAGAGTCGTACTTAGTGCGGGGACTCTTGTGGTGGAACCCATGCACAAAGCAGCGAGGGTGTTCATGAAAGGTTAATCGGGGTTTGACGCAGTACATTACACTTCAGTGTGGCACTGCCTTCCTCTTGTGTGACTCTGGCTGGTGCTTACAGAAATTGTAACGAGAAAGGTGTACAGACCGACGTCAAGAGTAAGTGGGACAAAAAAAAAAGTGCTTGTCGATATTTAGAAACAACCGTTTCTATCGCATTTCCATTGCTATTGGGACTTCCGCAGACCCGAGCAGTGTACGCACCCGTGAGCTTCTAGCCGTTAGGAATACGCCCTATCCAACCAAATGTTGCGCACGTCCAAAACTGGAATGGGATGGTGGGATGATGTTTTGCTGAGGCTCGTTAGGTTGAGGCATGTATTCTCCACCACAGTGAATCCGTCCAGGCTCCCGCTACCCGGCACCCGCTCTTGACGACTTGACCTGCAACTGATTCTTTGTTCACAGCTCATCAACTGACGTGTCCTGCTGTCCAGCAGCAAAGCTCGACGCCCCGCATGTGGAAGCAACAGGCCACGGCGGTGAGGACTGCCGTCTCCTAAAACCCCCCGGCACGCGCCCTGTATTCCAGTCCATCTCATCCCCTCCACATCGCTCCCCAATCGTTCGCGTCGCCTCCTCCCCTCGGCGCCCTTTCACCGGGGAACGGATGCGCGTGCGTGTGATTGACGCGCGACGACAACACGGCGCAACAGATGCTGCACGCTTCCAAGCACTACGGATACACGGTGGGCGAGACGTCGTTCGATTGGGGAAAGCTCAAGGAGATGCGGGACGCGTACGTCAGGCGGCTGAACGGCATCTACCACCGCAACGTGGAGAAATCGGGCGTCACGCTTGTCTACGGGGTAAGGTTAAGAGTTCACCTATCCGGGGCATTTTTTTTTTATGGTTTCTTGGGCAGAAGGGCAGGGGCCAGGTTCATTCACCTTGTCGTCGTTCCTTCAAAATGAAAACTCTGTAGGTTTCACGATGCCGTGTTCTCGGAGAACGGTGACAGGCGGTGTCATTGCGGATCGCAGCACCTACGGCGTTGGTAGAACAGGTACTGTTTTGCGCGTGGAGGGACAAGAGGGCCCGCTTTCCCGTCGGAATAACTCACAGATTGTCCCGAGAGGCCATGTACAGGCGAAGGCCAATGCATGGAGCCAGGGGCGGCGGTGCCCGTGGAAGTAGAGATTATGTAATATGCATTCACTAGAGAGTTTGACGAACGCATCGACGGAGCCCGAAGGGTACAGTATGCCTTTTGTACCAGGGGCAAGTTGAGATGAAGAGTTCGGGATAGACTTCGCAGCGTGTTTTTTGGGGACGTATCTTCTTCGTTTCTTCTCTCCTGCATGCCCAGTTTTCAAGCAACTTTATTCTTGCCGCGATTTGTATCCAGCAGCGAAAGGGATTGCAGAACGGTAGGAAAGCAACCGGCATTTTGTTTTTGCATTCGTGCTTCTCTTCTTTCGCCTTGACGTTAGAAGGACAGCCCACGAGCAACATTATGTTTTCCCCTTTGCCACACACCCCTCTTCATGATATGTTTGGCACTTTTGTAGCCCTGCCGTCGCAGCTTGGACAAATGGCGGAGGTTCACATCGCCGTCGGAACGTCCTACAAGCATGTTTTTTTTTTTATGGCCCTGTGTTGGGGATAGACAAAAATATGCATACGGCGAGAAAAACGACCCCCCCGCTCATGATCTGTTGCTTTCATAGTTTAAGCACCTGAGGTTATTTTCTGTCGGTCGGTCTCTCTCTCTCTCTCTCGCTTTCTTTATTGTGGTGCAAAGATGGCCAAGTTCGTGGGGCCGAAGAAGGCTGTTGTCGAGGGCGTGGAGTATACTGCGGACCACGTCATGATCGCCGTGGGGGGGACGCCGTCGATGCCAGACGTGCCCGGAGCGGAGCTCTGCATCAACAGGCATGTGATGCATACCAGCCCACTCATTATTTATTTATTTTCTTTATCAATAGGCATGTTGCACATGCCATCACTTATGTAAAGATGTGTTTCTGCATCGACAAGCCTGCGATGCCAACTGATTTTTTTTTTTATCTCTCTGAATCATGAAGCACGTGGTGCACACCGCTCGCTCAGATGTTTTAGCAATACCTAGTTTGTGGTGCAACGTAGCAGGTTGTTTAGTTTAGGCGCTCGTGCCGACTGTTTTCCACCTGGTATATTGTTTTGTCTCAGCCGCGACCTTGTGAAGTTGAATTTTGTTCTTGTGGCACTTGTCGCACTTGACCGGTTTTCGTTAACCCACTGTAGCCCCGGTCGTGCCATTTTCTATCGTCCGCAAGCTGTCATCGCCGTGATTTTTTTTTCTCACTCTGCTGCTGGCTCCTGTGGTTTCGGTGTAGGTATGATGAACGATGAGTTATTTTCGTCGCGGAACAGCTAAGAAGCTGTCCGCCTGTTTCACTCGATCAAGACATGTTTTGTCATTGGTTCCTCTGTGTTTGGTCCATGTTCGTACCGTGAGCGTTGGGCTCTTCGACATCACGGAACAGCCCAAGAAGGTGCCCACCTGTTATTCCAATCAAGCCTTATCTCATGTCTTTCTGTTTCCTCTGGCTTTTGGTATTCGCCAACATGAACGATGGCTTCTTGGACGTCTTGGAATCAAGCCCTTTTTTGCACTCTTCTTTGCTCTCTTTTCGCTATGTATGTTTTGGTACTTGTTCGCAACATCAGCGATGGGTTCTTCGACGTCACGGAGCAGCCCAAGAAGGTGGCGGTCGTGGGCGCCGGTTACATCGCCGTGGAGCTCGCGGGTATCTTCGACGCCCTCGGCACGGAGACGCACCTATTCATCCGGCACGAGCGTGCCATGCGAACGCTGGACCCCCTCCTCAGCGACATACTCGACCTCGAGGTGCGGGCTCTTCGATTGTCTTTGTTATTGTGATTGTTATTGTTGTTGTTGTTTGTTGTTTTTGTAGCGCGTTTGCTGCTGTTGTTCAGTGGTGTGTGTGTGGGGGGGTTCAATCTAGGCGCCTGGTCTATGGTCAAAGTTGCCAAAACATCTGAGCGTTGGGCGGTGGCGCCACCGCCCGTCTTCCGTTTTTTTTTTCTCTCGAGCACACGTTGCACCTCCTACACAACCCGTTCCGTTTTTACGTGTCGTTGGCAGATGGCACGCGCGGGTCTGGCCGTGCACAAGAACTCGACGACGGAAAAGATCACCAAGGACGAAGCGACGGGAAAGCTCACCCTGCACACCAAGGACGGGCATGCGCTCGGCGACTTGGATGTCGTCCTGATGGCCATCGGTAAGAAAACAAGAGAGTGGATCTGTCGATCGAGATTCGTCGATCGAGACCTATCCATCGAGATCTGTCCACCGACTGGCTTCCTGTGTGTACACCCGAGTGCTCTGTTGGCCGTTCCCGGCCGGCGGCCCTTTGTCTGAAACCGGTTCATTGACGGATGTGGACTCAACTGCTACCACGTCTGTTGTTTAGATTATGTCAGCGGGGGCGTGGTTCCGGTGTTTCTTGTTGTTGGCCTTTCGGATGGCTTGACCCTCGCTGCTGCTGCTGTCTTGCATGATTTTGTGGGTTCGGTGTTCTCCTTCGCCGTTGGAAGGGCTTGACCTCAAAGAGACTCCGCTACTGCCTGCCTGTCTCGCGTGATTTTGATTGACTGGCTTGGTCGTCGTCTCTGTTAATTGGAGCTGGGGATGGTGGTGGGAGTTTGCTCCGCTCCTCCGCCTTGGTTAGTGAACGGCGGCGTGACTCCTTCTTGCCTCTCGTTTTGATTGGGTGATTGCTTGTTGCCAGGGAGGTCGCCGAACGTGGGGTCGCTGGGTCTCCCGTCAGCCGGCGTCGAGCAGTCTGAGAGGGGACACATCACCGTGGATGAATGGCAGGTGAGAAATTTGCGAGTGTTCGTAATGTTGTTGTTGTTGTCGTCGTGTATCCTAACGAACAGATGGCCTAAACAACAATGGTTGGGTGCGTTTTGGGTTTGGCATTGTTTTCAGTTTTACGGACGCAATGTAGGCCAGCTTGGGAAGCCCACTGTCGTTACTTTTTAGCCGGTCTTTCGTTGCTGGCGCCACGCGTCCCATTTCAGATTCGACAGCGAACTCGATTTTTCAATGTGTGTGGGTGATGCGACGAAGCGCCCGCGGACGCACGACACGGAATGTCATATGACGGGGCCTTTCTTCGGTATACCGGAGTTGTGTCACTGTTACGTAAAAAAATCTTGGTCAAGAAAGAGTACGTACAGCGCTCGCTCAGCTCCTCACACAAGCGAGTATGTACCGTGTAGCACCAACAACGTTTCTGTCGTATGCGGTGCGAGTTTCGCGTGTCTGATTGTCGGGGGTGCCTCGAAGGCGCAATACCGTAGTGTTGCATGAGATATCACACCCCCTGGCCAATTTTCAAAGCTCGATTACTTCACGACGAAGAGGGTTCCGAAATTGAAGCAAACGTTTTGGGAAAGCTCTCGACGAGACGGTTCCAACGCCGCCGTTTTCGGCACCGACACGGCTTTTCCTGCCGAGATATCGAGCTTCGACAAGTGGTCAAGGGGTGTGGTATCTTATCAACCTACGGTAACCCGGCATGACCGACGAAAATACAAAAGTCTCGGCCGGGGCACATTAACCGGGTGCGGTTTCCGAGCCGCGGGTGCCCCGTGGCGCGGGGGGCGCGCGGAAGAGATGAAACAGAAGGGCCCACTCTCTAAACTAGAATCCGTCGGTGAAGTGAGACACGGCAGAGCCTCAGTGTCAATGCTGCATCCTCCTGTGCTGCTGTGCGTGTTCGCCAGGCACCTTAGCCAAGGTAGCGTTTTTTTGGGTTTTTTTCTGCCAACCCGCTGATTATGCGTCGGCCCTTTTTTCTTTCGGTACAATTCTGGACGGGGCCACACAGGAGGAGGTGCTTGTCTATGTTTTTGTCGCGAGATACAACATGTTTTCCTCCTGCGCGGACGCGCGCGCGTGTTGTTGTTGGCCAGAATACTAGCGCCGAGGGGGTGTACGCGCTGGGCGACGTGACCGGCAGGGTGGAGCTTACGCCGATGGCCATCGCCGCCGGTCGGACGCTCTCGGACAGGCTCTTCGCGGGTATGAAGGACGCCAAAGTAAGTGGCCCTACGCTGGAGAGAGCTTTTTTTGCGGTTGGTTGGTAGGTCGTAGCCGTTGTTTTTGCCATCTTTCCCCGTTGTTTGCCGTTGCTGTTTTGCGTTAAACTGGCTGTTCTCGGGAGATGTTGTGACCGGTCGTTGTTTCAGTCAACGATTCTCACATCAGATACGGCAATGGAATGGAAGGTGCATGCATTCATTCGCAAAACGTTGTTGTTGTTATTGTTGTCTGCCGTCGTGTCACCGTATCTTGTATTCTGCTCGTTTTTTTTAACCCCTCCCCCCAGTGCCTCATGTTGTTTGACGGGCTAGACGAAGCCGGCGCTGCGTCTGCCGCGCGATCCCTACCCTCTCGCCCGAAGTGACCTGCAAATGTGTCACGGAGCCCCCCCCCTCCCCCCCTCCCGGCGCGCCTTGTTCAATAAGGCGGACTACACCAACGTGCCCACGGTGGTGTTCTCTCACCCTCCCATGGCGACGTGCGGATTGACCGAGCCGGACGCCAGAGCGGCGTACGGGGAGGATGCCGTCAAGGTTTACCAGAGCAAGTTCACCAACCTCTTCTTCGGCCACTGGCAGGTGCGTTCGTGCCGATTGTACCGCTCCGCGCATGGCGGGACCCGCCGGGGGGGTACTGCTGTCGCGATCGACAGCGTGCACAAGTGGGGCCCTCGGGAAATAATTTCAAATTTTCTTTTGCCGCTTTCCGCGTATGATTTTGGTTTTCGGGACGGCGTTTTGACACAAACGTGTTGTGAGAAAAGTACCAGACCGAGATAAGTTCCATGAACCCGTAGTTTCGGTTGGGTTTGACACTTGCTGCTGCACAGCCTTTTTTTTATTGTTTCTGATTTGGCGCGACCAATGTTGGTTGTCTGAATGAAAAAAAACGGTGCAACAAGTTGCTTCCTTTTCCAAACTTGTCACTAGGAGCACGGCAGTCGCGTTAGGCGTTGGCGGAACGAGCAGTTCGCCGCATGAGAGCGACCTTACTCAAGCTTTGGGCGTGGCTTCCACTGCACAAGGACAGGATGCCGGTTCTCGATGAATTGATAGCGGGCGTGACCCCAACAGCTGGACGTTAGCATCGAAAATGAGTTTTTAATATTTGACAGTTTCACTGGGGGGAGGTATTTCCCTTGGGCAGTGTTGGCATCCATCTTTTTTTTGGGACGTTTAATTTGGCAGCACGGATTAAATGGTAAATTTTTAGGATTTGGATTTTTACAGCACCCCCCCCCCCCCCCGCAACTCGCCGAATACCTCACGGCGCTTCGCGCTTGGTGATGTGAGAGCCTGGTCTGGTGAGAACCCGGCGTGCTCCGTCCCGGCTTTGTAGGGATGCGAGGTCAATGGTCTAACGACTACGGCATGCACGATTATGAGTACCCCCCCCAATACACATAACAATAACAAACCACACACGCACATGATTTTTTTTGTGGCGTGTATGGCTGGCGTGCGACAACAGATGCCCCCGGAAGACAAGGAGAAGACGGCAATGAAGGTGATCGTGACGGGCGAGAGCGAGAAGGTGGTAGGCATCCACATCATCGGCATGGGAGCCGACGAGATGATGCAAGGCTTCGGCGTGGCCATGAAGGTC
The DNA here is from genome assembly GCA_000310025.1 of Ectocarpus siliculosus. Lineage (NCBI taxonomy): Eukaryota > Phaeophyceae > Ectocarpales > Ectocarpaceae > Ectocarpus > Ectocarpus siliculosus. The sequence continues at coordinate 4,066,167 of FN649750.1, read as the reverse complement.
AGTTCAGGAGTTCACTACACAGCCAGAGGGTTGAAAGCGTTTTCGTTTTCTAACATGTATCGCACGGTACTGCAGTGCCAATTGCCCCATCATTTTTTGTTATTTTCGAGATGCATCAGTGCTGTATTGCGTACGATAGAACAATCCCTGGTATGTTTTGCCTGTTTTTTTTTGTCAAAATGACTAAAGACTAGATGAGAACACGAGCTGTTTCATGCAGCGTTATCGCAACACCCCCAGCCACTCGCCCGTTCGCCCTTACCTTCTCACCAGGCGTCCATGCGTCGTGCTTTTTTCCTTCCTCTCGACGACGCCATTATCTCTCTTATGAACTCAGTAACAAGCAACCCTCGTCTCAGCAAATGCGATAGCAGAATGTTGCGTTTTGATGCAACATGTGATTGCTGATTCGCTTATTTTTCGTAGCAGGTAGGCGCGCGTTTGACGCAGCGGATGATTTTTTCAAGCTTGAGGTTAGACGGATTCGGAAGTCTCTTACAATAGCAAAGATGTTTACAGACTGGAATGATGAACTTGTCACCCCCGCTACAAGTCCATCGATATGAAATAATCGAACAAACCTGAAAATAAGTGACCCCTCACATACCCCGGCTTAACCCTCTCTGCGCGCCGCAACGATCAGATGGGTTGCACGAAGGCTGACTTGGATTCCTGCGTGGCGATCCACCCCACGGCCTCGGAAGAGCTAGTCACCCTCGCCCCTTGGGGGCTCGAAAACGGGAAGCGAAGCGGGGTGTAAGGGCGGCGGGGAGGGGGCTGCAGTCCGTTCGCCGCCTTCTTGTTGTTGAGCCTGATTGGCGACTGTTGTTGGTGTTCTTGCGGCTTCCTGCAAGTGACTTGGTTGGCGGACTGACTGCACTCCGCTGCCTGATCGGTTGTTGTTGTTGGTGGGGGTGGTGATGCTGCTGCTAGTGAAGTTGAGCCTTTCTGCAACGGCTTTGTTGTCGTCGCTGCAGCAGTCTACATAGTCTTGCCGCGTTCTGCCTGCTTGGTGCAGGATTCACTCTTTTAGAGTCGATTTCCCCTGAAGGAATAGTCTAGAACAGATTTGTAGCGATTGTGATGAAACGATTGGTGCAGGATTCACTCTGTTGGTGGGTCTAGTCCCAGAGGAATAGTCTCGACCTAATAGCGACTATGGTACAATTCTCGCAGTTATTTCCATGTCTCTACAATTGTATCCTATCTACACTTTTCCCCAGAGCGTCTTGCTCTTGGTGATGATGTTTGGCTGGGCTTCCCCCGTGCCCCTTGCTACTGCTGCAGTGCTGTTGGCGTGGCCCCCGTGTTGGGGAGCGAGCCAGGAGGAGGAGACATCGTGCATTGCTGTGGCAGTGCCGGTGGCGCGTCGATCGCGCCTACTCCTTGTCTACTGCTTCCATGCGTGCCTCCTGAAGGCGGAATAGAGGTCCGCAACAGTCACAGCAACCGTCCATGTACTTGTATTGCCTGTTGCTGGGGCGCACAAGAGAGATGGATGGGTGTTGACGAAAACGCTGCACAATACGTAGGAACAGTTCGCAGCTCATTGCCGAGCCCCGCTGAGCGTAGGGCAAACTACGTACCTGTGCCTATTTCTTTCGCTAATTCGAAGCTTGTTTTTTTTGTCGCGTCGAGAATCCGAGATCCCGGGATTTGTAGGCTCCTACAGCGACCCCAGATCCCTGGTGAAAACAAAAAGAATAACAGCCATGCAGTGTTTCTCGTCTTGGCACCGCTCTTTGTTGGTGGATTGCCGATTGTGCCATTTGCTATCGAACGCTACGCAACACACCGTGTCTCTTGGTTTCGTATCTGGAACTACTACCTGTCAAGTCCCGCACATACTGAAGGCTGCATCTGATGATACCGTTGATAGGAGATGGACGGTAACTCAACATCCGTCTGCTGTTGCGTAGGCACAAAAGCAGGCACGAGGTTGGTTGGTTCTTGCAACCGCCCGGTTCTAGTCTTGGCCATCTGCATCCACACGATGGGTTATCCCCCCGATGAGTATTATTTCCTCGTATTTGATGGAAGTGTTGATGGGGATGGGGGTGGTGACCGATGACTTAGTGAGTGACAACGTCTTGTCTGGCTTGGGCTCTCGGGTCACCTCTCTCCGCATGGTCTTCGAGTCTTTCGACATGATGACAAAGGTAGTGGATGGAACAAGGGCGGCGTGCGAAATGTTTCACGGAATCGTTGATAGGGTCGCGGCCTACTCGCCCCCGCAAATATACGAACAAGAGCCCCGGCGGTCGGTATGATGCACGGTTCCTCGAAGCTGTTGCCACGGAAGGCGTCCGCGATTGGGCGAGTGTCGAATTAGAAGGTGCTAAGCGAGACCGGAATGAAAATCAATGTGGAGGCAGCATGAAGAATAACGACATATCGCACGACCAGAATTCCTGAGCTCGGTAGCCCGGCCAACAACCTGAGATTCTATTTTCCCGATTTTTCTTTGCGGAAAATATGTATACACAATTACTGATGCTAACGTAAAAGAAAAGCGCAACAGCACGATCCAGGTGGGTCCTTGCGCATCCTCCTTCGCTACACACTGTGGCGTGAGAGACAAAATATGGTCGTAGGGAGGATGGACGAGCGATGGATAGACGAGTTGTCATTGTCGTCAATGCGCACCGATTGGTTGCTCGCCAGACAACATAATGCTATTTCATGAAGTCTTGGCCACCATACAGTCATCACCCATCACCGGGCGCCAAGATGACTTCCCTGCTTGGCGCAGTCAATTCGACCTATGTCAACACTTGCTCAACCGCACCAGTAAAGCTTTGTGTACCAGTGCATCGAAGACATAGTCCATTCTGTCACACATGACCTACGGTTTGTCCGTAAACCCGTGCACACGGCCGTGACTCCGTGAGAAGTCCGTGGCTTTGTTGTGGTGTTGATCACATCTTCCATGGTGTAGTAGAGCAGATCCCAACTTGGAGTCCCATCAACCGCCTCTGCCGTCAATAAGCTGCTTTGCACGATTCTCGTGAAGCCTCATCACGAAGCGTTTTGATCCGCACGCCGATTTCTGGTGGAGCCAAGCCTTTGTTTGTCAGGTTACGAAGCAGAGCGAGGCAGTATTTCTCTGGAGGAATCAAGAAACGGAGCGAGTTGAACCTTTCACTTCGAACACGGAACGTTCTATGAGAATTGGCGGAAATTTCCTGTGTGCTGAGCCCCCCGTCGCTTACAAGTCGTCATTTTAGTAAGGTTTGCGGTACGCCGCCGACTAACGTTGCCCTCGTACCTCGCATTGTTCTCCTGCAGATCATTGCGAGTTGCTTTGTGTGTCGGAGCTAAAGCGGATACTGGGCTTCGGAAACGACGCCGAAGCCATCGCGTTCTCTGAAGCATACGGCCTGACCTTGGCCGGCGATGAGGTAGGCAAACGAAGGATTTAGTTCTTGCGTGTGTCCCGTTTCATCTCTTTTCTTCGTGCAGACGTTGCAAGAGCCTCGTTTTGTGTGTGGTCCCCTTGCCGAAATACTCAGAGTCGAACGCGAATGAACTTGTCGGTGGAACGCGAATGAACTTGTCGGTGGATGCCGTCAATGCTCTACCATGGTATGTGCCTTTTGTAGAGAAGGGTCGCACTCCTTGCCATGAGCAGCAAGCACAGAATATACGACTTTCCTGTGCACCCCATGTACATGTGTGCACGTCCCGGCCCGTCGTTCTTTTCAGCAGCACTTGCCTTGTGCGAAGAATGGTCACACTCGACGAACGTATTGTTTCTGCAAAAAAAAAGCATTTTTCACGATCCCGCTACAGGCAGCTTCCTTCTGCAAAAAAAAAAGCACCCCTACCTGTTGACCGGTCATGAACCTTTGTGCCATGGTGTACCTAATTGAGCGCCCCTGGCCGGACACATGAGTGGTACATGTACCGTAAACGTCACAAGATAACACACCCCGGTGATAACATTTTGGGTTTCAAAAATATTATCACCGGGTGTGGTATCCGTGGGGTGTGTGGTATCTTATGTAGCCCGGGTGATAAAGTGCAGCTCGCTTGGGCCCTTAAGGGGGTGTGATAAACCAGGGGGTGTGCTAGCACGTCCGAATACCACAGGGTGTGTTTTGGGTGTGATAATGAGGGTGTGTGATAAAAAGGTGTTATAACACTTGTAGAGTTGAACCGCTGCTGCAGCGCACTTGGTTGGTATTGCGGGGGTGTGATAGCAATGCCTGTACGAACACTTCTTGACTTGTGGTTTTGCGGAATGTAGTAAAACAAAGGAGCTCAACGGAGGTGACGAAACTCCTGAGCACATGACTCGGTGGCCACAGAGTGCGCCATCCGTCCTGCCCCCTCACACAAAAAAGTAGGCTCCTGCATACACTACCTTGCTACTGTACCTTGCTACTGGGTAGATCAAAAGAGAGTTACGCAGATGTTGTGCGTATGAGATACTGCCCACGCGGCAGATGTTGTATCACCCCGGTGATAGACGGAGGAGCCTGCGGCGTAACCTCAAGGGGTGTGTTATCTTATGTAGCCCCGGTGATAAATCGATGGTTTGTCTGAAACGCCGAAAACTATCACCGTGGTGTCGTATTCTGTGGGGGGTGTGGTTTCTTATATGGCTGTGTTATCTTGTGTCGTCTTCGGTAGTAACGACGGCCACGACAGCACCTATACTAGCAGCATCTCACCCACAACAGTATCAAACTCGTCATTCGTGATCACCTTTGCACGGTCCTTTTGGTCATGCACCTGTGTGCGTGCCATGGTGTGCCTACCTCAGCGCCCCCGGCAAAGGAAGATGATGAATGTGAGTCGCAAAGTCCATCTGTGCGTACTCTACACTACAGCAGTACATCGTACATATCTCACGCCACCGCATTTTAATCATAACGCCTCCGGTCACATTCACGGGGCAGGTCCGTACAGTCCCGTGGTTCGCTGTCGGCGTGACCGGCGTCAATACGAGACAGACACGGACAGCCTTCTTTTACCCTGCAGCGCGCTACGGCTGTCGGAGACCTCGGCTGAAGGATATATCGCGCGGGGCGTGTGGATATGTCGTCGTTATCTGGTGGTGCGAGGCCGCAAGCTGACAGCCTTGAGCATGATTCGTCGGAGCACCTCGTCGCGCGATCGGCAGAGCCCGTCGAGAGACGGTGTGGTGTTTTTGCAGCTGCTACTACAACCGACTGCCGTGACAAGGGGGATTGTAACGAGCCCGAAGGCGAGGTGTACGACGATGAGGGGGAGGAGGAGGAGGAGGAGGAGGAGGAAGTCGTTATGGGCGAAGAGGAGATGCTACAGATGCTGGATAAGGTGAGGATGCCGGTCGTTTGTAAATAGCGTCCCACATGCTGCTGTCATTCCCCATGCCCAACATGTAACTGGGCCAGGAGCAGTACGGGAGAAATTTTCACTTCTTCTTGGACTACGGGTTCTGTTGATGACCCAATGGCCCAATCAAATGCAGAGTAGTGCGGCTCTGCACTACCAGGGTTCTGCGCTAGGTTCGAGGTCCTTGTCTCTTATGGATGCTTGATTGTCTTTGCGGATATCGCTAGGAAGGGAATGGACAGATAGCTGTTGAGGAAACTTGTTGTTGATTCGTCTCTCGGCGGCTGCTGCACTCAACACAGCTGCATATCAACACTGCTGTTTCTGTTCAACCTATCCACGCATACACATGCTGAACTTAACCTGTGCCTAGATCTCTGCAGCCGAACTGGTACTCAACACATGCCCACTTGACCTTTGCCCTTGCCCGGTTAGCTCTCTCTTCTCTGAACTCATGGGGCTGACACACAACCAACTTTCATGCAAACACACATGTCATGTCGGGAAAAATCTAATTACGCCGCATCCTAACGCCAACACGCCAGAAAGCAGGGACAAGGTCCACACAGCCCCTGAAAACGAGCCTACTTCGTACCACATTACCTCCTGTGCGTAGACGAGAGGGACAAGAGTACTTGGCGTGGAAATGGCGGGAGAGAAAAGCATGAACGGAGCTCTCTCTCTCTCTCTCTCTCTCTCTCTCTCTCTCCTTATCTATCTCTTATATTCCTGTAGAGCTGTCTGGTTTCTGCTTTCGGTCGTCAACTTACCAAGCAGCCGGATGCAGCAGTTTCTTGCAGTCGCCATGTTGACGCGTGAGGCTGAACCACCCGACGTCTGGTGCACGAACGAGCATCACTCTTTCGGTGATGGATAAACACACCGATCAATTCCCGTCAAACGAGGGACCGCGCACAAGCTGTTGAGAACAGCAGACATTATTTTTAGCAGCACACCCGCGGGGCTCACATGTTGATCAGGTATGAGCCAGGGCGATAAGCATTGCCAGCTGCAGCACCACTGCTGTTGTCTGTGTCTCCTGAACCTATGTTTTGCACCTGGCGAGCAAAACAACTGCACACATCCGCTACAGCACGGCCCTGTCCCTAAAAGAAAGCGAAAACAAACTTTCGGCGGTACCTCCTGTCGCCCCGCGCGTGGTGCACAGATTTGTTTCGCCACGCCAACAGTCTCTAGCATGGGCCGATGCTCCCGCACCATCCTTTGTTGCTTAAGCAAGAGGTCTTTTGTCCGTACGTTTCATTTTGTGTAACGTTTCCGCACACCTCATACCCGCGAGGGAGACCTAACAGGTATGAACACGGGCTCAACTGCGTTCACGACTATAATACTGCACCTGATTCACTTTTATTTTCCTACCAGTAGCCGCATGTATATAGGGCGTAAAAAACGTTGATGATCAGCTTCTGGTTCATCCTTTTGAAACGCAGCCTAGGCCGGCGAAAACCTGGCATGTTTCTCCACCCCGGCTTTGAAGGGACGCGAGGTCAAGGGTCCAACGACTACGGCATGCGTTTACATGAGTACCCCCCCCGCGCGCCCACTTGCTACCGGAATTAGATGGAGCCCCCGCTGTCAGTATGCCAGCGGCTCCTGAAGGATGATGGCGGAGACGATGACCCTTGGCTGGTGCTTTCCGACAGCCAGCGCGCGTCGCTTAGGCAACGAGGTTTTGCGGTACTGGACGGGCTCACTCCGACCAGTCTTGCCGCGGAGGCGTACGAGGAGGCGAGTTTCGTTTTGTGCACCAGGGAGAGGGAAGACAGAGATAGCCAGATTTAGAGAGCATCAAACACATACAAGAGAGAGTGGAAAAGAGGCAACAGATAGATGAACTGAGAAAGAATCAAATCGCACACACAGAGAAAGGGAGACAGAGATAGATAGACTGAGATGGAATCGATCACAAAGAGTGGGAGAGAGAGGAGGCAGAGATAGATGGACTGGAGGAGAACCAAACACGCGCACAGAGAGAGGGAGGCAGGCGGAGGCGTTCGGCAGATGCGTTTTAACTTGCCTCTGTTCCCGCAAAGGGAGGTGTCAGGCACGTGCTCATAGCTGGCGCGGCCGACGCCTTCTGTTTCTCACGACGAAAGGTTTACCACCCGCTATTTTCGGCTCGACCTCTCTCTGTCTATGCCTGATGATGACGTCGGGGTGTGAAGCGGTAGGTTCGATGCTATCTACAGCTCCGATCGACGTCTTGAGACACTACTGTCTCCACCGTTACCACGCGGGGTCTTCCGCTTCGGGGGAGCGCTGCGTCGTGAATACCGATGGGAGTACGACGCAGTCACCAATCATGGCAGCGTCCCGGCCCAAGCGTTGCTGCCCACGGCTTGGTCTATCTGTACATCCGCCCCCCAAGTTCCCGCCTAGAACAGCGTACGCTTTTCGTGCTCGCTCGAACCTCGTCACACGCGGTGTCTCGGCGACTGCTCGTCTCCCCCCCGCGTTGCCTTTGTCACAGGCTACCGCCAGAGCCGCCTCAGGGGTCCTGGCCCCTGCCCATGGAGGCAGCGACGGCGGCGGCGGCACCAGCAGCATCAACGGTGGTGGTCACGAGATAGGCGAAGGAGATGGCGCTCTCAACGAGGAAGGCTTGAAGGGCGAACATCCTCCGGCGGCGGCGCCGGGGCTGACTGGCTACGTGAAGTCGGTGCGCGATGACCTCACAGTGTTCGTTTCGTCCGAACGAGAGGCGGGGGCGGCGGCGGGAGGCGCCCAAGGGGGCGCCGAGACCGGCGCAGTGGGGAGGACTCTTGCTATCCTGGCGAGGCTCGGGGAGGATTTGGGGCGGATGGTGCGGCTCAGGGGTAGGGTGGAGCACCAGGTAGGGGATTGCCGCTATCGACGCCGTTGGTAGTTGTTCTAGCAGGATCTGTGATATGTAAACCCGATTGGCCAATGAAAACTCGTCGTGTTTGGGGGCTGCGTGGGAACAAGAAGTACTCCGAACGTTTGTAGCGTTCGTCATTAGGGGTTGCCGTTTGGTGAGGGGCACATCCTTCGTTCCTGGCTGTTGCTATCTCGCCCCCCCTGCGGCGAAGCTGTTCGCGTACGCTTCTTTTTGTTGAGCTCGGTTTCGGCGGACACCTCGTCGTATTCGTGTGTTTCCCTCGGAGCGGAAGAGTGTTCGTACACGACCAACAGGCGTCTGTGCTTCAATAATATTCCTCGAGGACGACCCACTTTCAATTCACACTCATATAAATGGTCGCCCCCCTACCCCCACGGGGGTAATGGTCGAGCAGATTATGTTGGGCGGGGTCGAGAACCCTCACTCCGCGGAAAGGGGATGATCGCGTCACGTTGTGTTAAAATGGCCAAGCACCCTCGAGGTAGTTACACAGTGCTCATAACTGTCTCTGGAAGTGGAAGAACGAGAACATAAATTCCGTAATTTGCAGCTGTCATCCGTATCAAGATATAGAACACCCTTAACAGGATGCAGCGCACCCTTCATACGACTCACGGAATACCTCACGGCGCTTCGCGCTTGGTGATGTGAGAGCCTGGTCCGGCGAGAATCCGGCGTGCTCCGTCCCAGCTTTGTAGGGATGCGAGGTCAATGGTCCAACAAGTAAGGCATGCACGGCAATGAGTCCCCCCCCGGGTGTAACCAATCTCTGGTCCATCATGTGAAAACGTATCCTGGGCCGGCGAAAACTGGGGATATGGCTCCGTCCACGCTTTGTCCGGATGCAACGTCGATGGTCTAACATCTTCGATAAGGCATGCGTTTACATGAGTATCCCCCCCCGCTGATGGCGTCACCCCCGTGGTTGTGCCGCATGCAGCTCGCGGTGTACCCGGCCGGGATCGGTGCACGCTACGAGAGGCATCGGGACGCCTACCCAGACGATGGCGAAGACGATTACGGTACGCAAGCGTGGGAGAGCTTGTCGTTTCCCCACCATACTTTGCTCTTGCCCAGCAAGCACGGGATCAATTCTCCTATTTGGCCTTCCTCTTGTGTGACTCCGGCTGGTGCACCCAGAAAATTGCACCCAGCGGTACAAAGACCGACGCTCACAATACATGGAATGGCAAGAAAAAAGGGAGGGGGGGGGATCACTCAGGTATACGGGCGTCTCAAGAAGGACTGTCTCGCTGTAGCTGTCGGTTGCAGATCGGTGCGCGATTTGCCGGGTGATGCCCCCATTGCCAGGTAGGTGCATCGCTTGACCGTTAACGATAAATTGAATCTGTGACGACGACCATATAACGCCAACTGCTTGATCGATCAACCCCGCCAATCAACCAACAGACGAAGATCCTCCGGCCGCAACCGATGGCGAGGTAAATGCTAACCATAACACCGAGGCGGAAGAGGGAGAGGGAGCAGACGGAGGCAGCGTAAGCTTCCGCAGGATAACCGCAATCTGCTACCTCCGTCGGAGCGGGGCCCCTTGGCAGGCGTCCGACGGGGGGGCCCTCCGCCTGTACCCTCCCACCGCGTCACCCCTCGCTCAAGAAAAGCAACGCGACAACGGCAACAGCGGCGAGGTTGTGTGGAAGCTCGCCTCCTGGCTCGATCTTGCGGAAGAGCACGAGGATCGCCGACAGGACCAGCAGCAGCCCACAACCCGAGACCGCTGCTCGTCGGACGCCGCCCCCGCCGCCGGTGGCAGAGACGCAGTGGTAGGCGACGACATTATCGACGGGCGTACCGGTGGTAGCAACAGCTACCGTATCTCTTCGTGCCGCAGTGGTTCCGGAGGGGAAGATGGTAGAACCGGCGGTGGAGATATCGGTCACGGTAGCGGCGGCGGCGGGGGCGGTACCGCCGCTACTAGTACGGGCGAATCAGCCAGCAGCCGAGACGATTGGGTAGGTGACGGTGCTCAGGATTCGGCTGCGGGAGGTGGTGGTACTAATAGTGGGGGTAACGAGGCCGGTGGCGAGGGACCCCGCCAGGGATTCATCGACGTGCCCCCCCTCGCCGGACGCGCGGTCGTTTTCTTCAGCGGCGCCGTGGAGCACGAGGTCCTGCCGGTCACGGGGCCGTTGCCGAGGGCGGCCTTGACGACGTGGTTTCACTGACGACGATGGAGAAAGACTAACGGACAGAGCGGCGGGTCGTCTCCAACTTGCTTTTCATCTTTGTCAACTTGGCTTTGGTGTTTCTGGGACAGATTTCCGAGGCCTCGCGTTTGTGGCATTTGGTTTTGGTGTTATTTTTGGTTTCTGAAACCTTTGGCGATGCTGCTGCTGTTCGTTTTGGGCTTTTGGGTTTTGGAGTCTCGTTCCGTAAACGTCACGTTTTTAACAGGTGTGGTGGTTTGTGTTTGTCTACTCATGATTGTAGAGATCGTGGTTGGATGATCAAGAGCAACGTCGCATAACTTCTTTCCGTCTTCGTGCGAACACTCCTTGCTGGAACGACCGCATGTGTACGTTGTGCAGCGATCAAGCCCAGTGCAGTTCGAAGCTATTGTACTACAGTAGCATATCTTGCTGCAGGGCAGCACCACGGGGTCGGAGAAGGCGGCTCGGCGGCAACTACCTTCGGAATTACAGTAGACTAGGGCTTGTGATCCCACCTACCTGTGACTTTCGTTGGGCGAAAGAAAACACAACGTTCATGTTTTCCTTGCCAGGTCAGGCGGCGAGGGCTTCCTGTAGGCGTGTCGAGCTCTTTCCGTAGTCCCTCGGTCGTGGGGTAGTCGGTCGTTGAAGGTCGGTCTAGTAGGGGTGCCATCTTTCCGCCTCTTACGGAGTACGTGACTGCAAGCACGCGTCTGTCTCTGCTACTTATAATTGGTTATTTTCGGCTCGAAGACGCGTAAAAAAAATCTAGAAGAACAAAGGCACCTAGTTTAGCAGCAACAGCGGTGACTACAGCCTGTGCCCATCCCCGGAAATAAGCAGGTGATGGGATCGTTCCATGGAATCGTCCCATTTTCCAGAGCGAACGGGGGGTCTCCAAGGAGTGCTTGCTCGGACAGGAAACGACACCATCAAGAAGTAGACCTGATAGCACGTTAGCCTGGGTGCCGAAAACGTATATCCTGTGAACAACAAGGCCGTCATCGTGATTAAATTCAAACACAACAAAGCCTGACTCTCTGCTTCGTACAGAATTGGTACGTTCGAAGCACTCCTCTGCTTCGTATGTATATCTTCTACGCATGCGCCCAATGTACCATTCCTACATTTCTCAACCAGCAACACTGTTTGAGACTCTTTGTCCTCCGTGCAGTTTTCCTGTCAGTGCACGAAGCTCTCTCGAAAACAAAGCAAAATGTCACAGGCCCTGAACCGTCGGCTCACCCACACCGAACAACAGTATCATCAATCTCTTCGCGCTATCTGCCGCTTCCCTCCTTAACAACTGACAACAACCTCTCTATGTAGCTGTAGCTGTATTAAAATCTGTGTGACAACATAACGAACAGCAACCCCGTGGCAGATTTTCTCTCACTCACAACCATGTCCCGAACAAAAAACACGAAACCTCCCACATCTAAACTCTCCGGCCTGCCGGGAAACGGCCAACCCCCAAGAAAAGGCTGCAGTACAGCAGCACTAGCAGGTGTCTCATTTCACTCCCAGTGGCAAACACACCCAGCACGCCATTTCACCTATTGTCAAAGGGCGAATCTAATCCCGGACGTGGTTTGGCCATGGGCTAACATGGTCAGGACCAGTCATAACAATATCTCGACGGACCTGAACAAATCAGGTCGAAAATCGCCAGAACAGAAACGAGGCACCTTCTGACCGTTTCGACCCTACGCGTGGCCTGCGACACACAAGCGCGAGTGGAGCCAAAATCTAGCTGGAGCTCCGCCGTGTCAGTTCGGCCTTTCCTCAACTACAACAGCGGAAAATACAGAGCACCCTCTTGTTGGGAGATGCCTCCACTAGGAAAGGTGAGCGTCATCTAATCAGAGACCCGCGCTCAACGGTCAAACTCTTAAGGGCAAGTAACAAATCAAAATGCCCCCCCCTCCGTCCGCGCCATGCGCAATGGTTCATCCCCCCTAGGCACTGGCCTTGGGAACGTTCGTCATTCCTGAAAAAGAACCGCGTGTTACAGCTTGACCCCCCGGGGTGAATAACAAAAGTGCGTGCGGGGGGGGTACTCATAGTCGTGCATGCCGTGGTCGTTAGACCATTGACCTCGCATCCCTACAAGGCCGGGACGGAGCACGCCGGGTTCTCACCGGACCAGGCTCTCACATCACCAAGCGCGAAGCGCCGTGAGGTATTCGACGAGTCGCATGAAGGGTGCGCTGCATCCTGCTAAGGGTGTTCGGCATCTCTTGCTTACTTCCTTGCGTGCGTATGACAGCTGCGTATGACTTCATTTATTTTCTGGTGCTTTCACTTCCAGAGACAGTTATAAGCACTGTGTAACTGCCTCGAGGATGCTTGACCAATTTAACACAACGTGGTGCGATCATCCCCCTTGCGCGGAGTGAGGGTTCTCCACCCCGCACAACATGATCTACCCGACCACCATTATGGTTACCGCGAAAAAAAAACAGAGGTAACCCCCCCCCCCCCGATAATCTGGTTGCCGAGTTCACGAAGTGAATTTGCTTGTTTTACAACGTCGTTGCCAAGCGACGAAAACCCAACCCCGATGGCAAACACGGGGGAGGGGGGCATGTGGGGGGGGAGGGATAAAAGGCTATACCGGGAAGAAACCTTCTCTGTAGGGCGGGCCGGGCCATCCGCGTGTTTCTCGATCATGCCGTGGGCAACCCTCGGACCAACGCTTGCATCCCCTGCACCGAATGCGCTCTGCAGAATTCGGTCTCCTCCCCCCCGAGTCCGTAAACACCTACGACGGGCGGCTGCCGGCATGCCTTGTAGGAGCATCTGGCGCTGTCCAAGGTAGGGGTAGGGACCACCACAACGAGGCATGACACGGGGGGGGGGGGGGGGATACTTTTTTTTTTTCTGCCCTACTCCCTCGGGCCCTCTTTTTTTTATCCGTG
>FN649750.1:4019585-4052797 GCA_000310025.1 Ectocarpus siliculosus | reverse complement strand
GAATAGACTTTCGTGCCGCATTCTAAAACCCATAAAATTCTCTTCATTTGTAGGCTTCGTGTCTTCATACCATTTCCTACACCATACACTAGACCTCGCGACCAAGATTGACGCGTATTCTTGGGGTGTTTCCATAAATTCCACTAGCTCTGTGTGGGTACCGCGCGCGCGCGCTGAAAAAGGCGCCCGAAAATGTCGAAACCCCGAGGAGTTTGTCAAAATGTCCCCGCCCGGGGACATATAAGGTCCATCCCCCTCCCCCCCCCCCCCCCCCCCGCGACCATAGATTGCAGCGTAGCCCAGGGGTGTTCCGACGTTTCCAGATGGAGGGCCCCTTGGTAGTCGTTAGACCATTGACCTCGCATCCCTACAAAGCCGGGACGGAGCACGCCGGGTTCTCACCGGACCAGGCTCTCACATCACCAAGCGCGAAGCACCGTGAGGTATTCGGCGAGTCGCATGAAGGGTGCGCTGCATCCTGCTAAGGGTGTTCGGCATCTCTTGCTTACTTCCTTGCGTACGGATGATAGCTGCGTACGACTTAATTTATTTTCTGGTGCTTTTACTTCCAGAGACAGTTATAAGCACCGTGTAACTGCCTCGAGGATGCTTGACCAATTTAACACATCGTGCGATTTATCCCCTTTGCGCGGAGTGAGGGTTCTCGACTCCGCACAAAATAATATTCTTGACCACTACTCATGGTTACCGCGAAAAAAAAAACACTGGCCAAAAAACCTCGGTAACCTGGTAGCCAAGCTCACGATGCGACGGCCTGTTTTACAACATCGCTGCCAAGCGACGAAAACCCAACCCCGATGGCAAACGCCGGGGGGGGGGGCTTGTTTTACAACGCCGTTGCCAAGCGACGAAAACCCAACCCCGATGGCAAACACCGGGGGGGCTAGACACGGGGGACGAAAAAATTGAGCGCAAACTAGGGCTAGACGATGATTACGGTTTAAACCCGGTGGTCGTTGTACGTACAGCCCGGTTTTTCCAACGATTACGCCTTTGCCTTGGCGCCCTGCTTCGTGGCGGGATCGTGTAGGTCTAGTCTACAACACTGACAACCTCTGGGACCGCCTTCGCAAGAAGATAAGTTTGTGGGGAAATAGAACACGGACGGGGTACGCAGACCCTATCCCTAACCCTGACCCCCAACTTCCTTTAGGCAGAGTCTTACGGCTTGATTATTTCGGATATTTGTTTTTGCTCTCGGTCGAGGGGGGGTGGTCTGCAAGGGAAAAATGATCTGGATCCAAACGACCTTCCTAGGCATATTAATTCTCCGGGGAAAAAAAAGGCCGATTCAAGATTTTTGTGGGTCACAACATGCTCCAGTTCACGGTTTTGGCTCGTGCGCGACCAACTAGACACCGGTTCGGATCATACCCTTTGTCTCGGAGGCCTGCCTCTGCGCCGAAGACTCCGTCCGCACCCCCATTATCCGCTGTCGCTCTCTCTAGCCGCTCGCTCCGCTCCCCCTCAGCGGTAGCCGCTCTCTTCTTCCCCCGCTGGCTTTCTTGCCCTAGCTGCTGCTGGTGGTGCTGCTGCTGTTGCTGCTGCCGCGACCGCCGCTGCTGCCTCTCAGCCCGGCGAAGCGCCCTGAGGTCCGCCTTCACGTCGACGGAGTCAGCCATGTCGCCGCCTCTCTCGCCCGAGGGACAACTCGGGGTACGGCTAGCAGCTGTGGTGACGCATCGAGTATCATCTCGGCTTGTCGACCGGTGCTCGGATGCTCGCAGCACGCTCGCGTTTGCTGGTGCACATTCGGGCTTCACGGCGACCACGGGAGGCTGGCGTGGAAGAGCGGCGGGAGAAAATATGCAAGGATCGCAAAAATAGTCCACATACAGTTACACAGGGTGTGGAAAGGTGCCAACCAATCACCCACTACACTTTAAAACGTTTCGGGTTGCTTGGCTTGCAGCAGAGGTCGACTCGATTGGAGGGGTACGTGAGGGCTTCGGTCATGGTATGTTGGGGGGAAATCAGGTAGAGGCACGCTATTTAGTAAGCGCCGCATGTCCCGCCCCAAACATCTGGTGCTCATGTTGATGACACGCCCACGAACTTACCGGCGGTTTAGTGGGCATCTCCGGCGTATCTGGCGAGTCCTGGTGGCACCAAAGCGCCGCCGCATCTGCAGTAGCACCATGCGCCAGAGTACGCAAAAGAGCGAGCGACAATATCGGCAGTATATGGACCAGAATCATACACCAAAAATCACACCTGGTACAGCACACACCAAGAAGACGGCGTGGATCGTTGGTCGCTAAACAGATTGATTCCAAAGTTCTCATGTAGGAGTATCCAAATGACCATATGAGAGGCAAGCAACAAACATGCTTTCTAAACATGCTGCGCACTTTCAACATGACGACGAGGTACAGAGGAAGCAGTCACATTAATATTTGGTGCAGATCAGCATCCTCCATTTTAAGGGTTGAGGCAGAAAACCAAAGCAATCCAGGCACATGTATGCCCTCTTACCTTGAAAGCATTCCCCGTCAAACACTACCGTTGGAAACCTCCACCCGCCGTGCTCATTGGCCCCTCCCTCTCCCCAGCCGCCTGGATTTGGCACCCCGAGCACGTTAACTTCCTTCTCTGACACAGGTTGACCACAACCAACACCGCCACCGCCGCCGCCGCCGCCATCAACGTCGCCCCTGGTACCAACGTCTGCCCTTTTGGCCTTCTTCCGAGCGGGCCGTCGTTCGCTGTCGTCTACCGTTCCCTGCAAGGCAACCCGGCCGCCAGCACAACGCTTGCCCAGAACGCGATCCCTCGACACGCCGCCGCCGCCGCCGCCGCTGTTGTCTCCCCCCACCGCCTCTACCGCACGAGGAGCCCCGCAAGTCCGGTCAGGAAGGAGCCTCTGGCGGTCGGGGCTCAAGCGGAGCGTTCTTCGGTGCTTCGAGCAAACGTCGCTCGAGCTCCGTGGAAACCCGCAGGAGGCGTTTTGGGCGACGTCATCGGTCGCCTTGCACCGCTCGCTCGGCCGTCTTTGGACGCCGGCGCCATCATCATCCGTCCTAACTCTGGCCACCTCAAGTTTCGCCCCCCCTTTCCGCGGGGGGAGGCCCTGGGCGTTATCGGCTGCTGCTACCCCGTGCTCTTCTCCGCCACGCGGATCTGCCTCGGAGTCGTCCCGCCTACGGATACTAGTTGCGCCGCGAGGAATCACGTTCGATTCGTCAGCGTGTGCCTGTTCATGGGTATCAGCCATCTCGCTGCCGCCGCCGTCGCTTGTCGAACGAGCTGATTTACTGCGTCGGCAGACCGCCGGAGAGAGCCCCGCCGTCCGCGAGGCTGCTCGCTCTCCCACGCCCTCCGCGGTGGCTGCTACCCGTACCACATCCGGCTCGCCATGGTTGGTACTGCTACTGGACCGCTTCTCCGTTGGCTCTACCTTAAAAAATCCGACCGTCGAAATCATCGTGGTCTTCCCAGTTTCCGCTTTCTTCTTCGGTACACCCCCCCAAGCCTTGTAGCGGCGGACTCGCGGCGCGGCGCCCCGCCTTGCTGCTGCCGGTTCCGGCTTGACTTCCTGGTGCTCCGCGCCACCGCCGCCGGCGTAGGCGTAGACGCTGATCATGCCGTCTAGACGATGCGGAGCGCAAGACCACGTGCCCCTCCTGGCGGGAGTCGCCCCCCTAAGGCCCGGGAATGCGAAGCGGGGAGTCCTGGTGCAGTGGGGGTGGCCGCGGCACTTGGGCGGGTGGCCGGCCACCAAGGGCGCCGCCATGGCGGTGCGCTGAGGCATCGATCGACTGCTGATTTCTGCTGTCGCCACTACAGCAGCAGTGCTTTTGCCTCTTCGCTGGCGTGTCTTCTCTGTCGTGCGCGCCCGCTTGCCTGAACTCGGGGAGATGGAGAGCGCCTCTCGCTGCCACTGCCGTCCCCAGAGTATGTTCGTGTACCGTTAGCTGTACAGCAGCAGCAGTGCCTCAGCAGCAGCAGGCGGTGGGGATGGTAAACGGGAACCGGCTCTTTCGCCGAGGCCGACAAAATAGCAGTCCGGCCGACTTTTTCTTCAGTCTCCTTTCCGATCGGAGAGGCTCCGAGAGCAGCAGGGTGGCCATGCAGAGAGGCTCTCGCGTGTTTAGTTTCGGCTGGCGAGATCAGGAACCCCGCAGAGGAAATGGCCGTTACACACAACCAACTGCTGCTGTCGTCCCTGGTACGCAAACTGGCCTGGCGGATCTGTCGGGGCTTCCTTCTGGTCGGGGCCTGATCTCCGCAGCTGCTGCTGTATGTAGGTAGATCGTAGATGCCATCCGTGCGATCTCCGTAGATCACACGAATTCGCGGGTTCGCGGCGCCCCTTCTGTTTGCCTGCTCGGGCGCCCAGCGCAAGTTTGCACAAGAGCATTGGTTGGAGTATATCGCCTTGGAGGCTCGGCAGCCATGAAACCCGGAGACGGAAAGGGAAGGTGAGCAACATCCAGGATCTCTCCGTGCTTGTGGTTGGCTCTCGGACGGATGACGGGCTGCGACGGCGGGTGGTGGTACACATGTTACCACCCCCCCGCTCTTGCGGGTCTCTCGTCAGCTCTGCCATGTATATACACACCCTACGGCCGTCTGCTGTATGCGGCGTGGGCCATGGATGATAATTCCCTGCTGCGTTTGTTTCTGCGGTAGCCGCTAGGTGCAGAGATGCCACGTACACCGACAGCTGAGAGGATAGGACGTCGCTTTTTTACCACCGCAAGCAGCGGCAGGGGTGGTGTGCATCTTTGGCAACTGCGCCACTCGTTCACTGAGCAATTCAAACCTGTGATCGCACGGCTGCTACGTACTACTTTTGTGAATTGTGCTCCGTTTGCTGATGCGCTCGTGCTGCTGCGGTTGGCGAACTACGATTCGCTCGCTTTACTTGATCATGATATACATACCGTATATGACACAAGATAACACACCCCCTGGACCGATTTTCAAAGCTCGATTACTCCACGACGAAGAGGATGCATAAATGAAACAATACGTTTTCGAACAGCTCTCGACGAGACGGTTCCAACGCCGCCGTTTTCGGCGCTGTGACTCTTCCTGCTGTTGAGAAATCGAGCTTTGAAAATCGGCCAAGGGGGTGTGTTATCTTGTGTCATATACGGTAGTCTATTGCATGGGTTTGCTGTCTTGGGTTGCCATTACGGATGACGTAGGATACCACTCCCTCCGCCGGCTCCATGGTGCCCCACAACAATATACATGTACCAGTACCAGTACATTGCAGTAACGAGCGAATTGTTCTGCCATGCGGGCCAAGGTTGCCTACGCACGCCAAGCATAGTGGTGCCGCACAATATACCAGTACACTGTTCCAGTACATATGCAGTAACGAGCGAGTTGTTCTGCCGTATGGTTGCTTCGGCACGCCAAGCAAAAAGTCTCGCCCGAAACGTGCCAGCACGGTTATCGTTCGGCGTCAGCAACCCTCTACCGTGGTGCGGAGAAACACATGATACAGTACGTGCCTAACCGACCCTCTGGAGGGACAGCAAGTGGTGGAATACTGCTGCAGTACATGTGCAGCCCATCACCCTTTTTGTAATACCGTAGAGGTGGATAGTACCTACCCCCCTTAGACCGATGTTCAACGCTCTAATGTATTGCTCCACAACCAAGATTAAGATTGTGCCAACACTAAGAATGGTGGTATTGGAAGCATCTTCTCGACGGCTTTCCGCAGAGGGATCGGGCCCTTTCCGCACCCACTTGGTTGTAGAGGAATCGAGGATTTTGACAGTCTAGGTGGTCTAGGGGATGGACCATCAATCCACCTCTTTCGGCATGCAGTCGTTTACGACGCGCGTATGATAGCAGCCCGCGCAAAGACGATCTCCCGCCCCAGCAGGCTCGTATGAACGACTCGCGTTTCAGAGATGGCCCACTGGAGACATGCATACCCCATCTATCAGAAAACGACTCAAGCTTGTGATCAACACTGACCCACGGGTACCGATCAGACATGAATGGATTCCTCGAAATGAACAAAGTTCGATCGCTCAAACTGGTGCGGCGTCGGCGTCGGAGGCACCACCGCCGCCGCCGCCACAACCACCATGACCACGGCCGACAAGAAAAACGGGGAGTAGAGCTGAATGCATTATCGCGGGCTTGTTTCGCAGCGGGGGGGCATGCCACACAGAGCGGCAGCGATTAGAAACTTGTCGCTGTTCATTTCACCTCGCCAACAATCAATATCAACGCCGGGAACGCATCTCTCTTTCTCTCTCTCTCTCTCTCTCTCTCTCTCTCTCTCTCTCTCTCTCTCTCTCTCTCTCTCCCTCTCCGTGTTGCAGCGAGAGGGCCAAGCCAAAGTTCAGGCCGAAGGCGCAGGCGAGGAAAAAGCCGGCACCCCCTCCCCCCCCAGGTATGCTTGCCTCCCCGCATGCCTCCCCGCGACCGTTGCCGACCGGAGGATCATTTTTTTTTTCTTGGCAGCGCGCGCCTTTCGGGTGAGTTTTGTGGCCGTGGGGGTGGCGTGTGTTGCACGTTTTTCTATTGTTGTTTAGCATTCGACCGCGCATACCGGCCGATCTGTTTGGGAATATAAGTCCGCCTTGTTTCGGGGGTTACAGAAATTTCCCGAACATGTGTCCAGTCAAAGGAGCCCCCTCACAGGTGGACTAGGGCGGATGTCGAACGACAACGTCTGTTTGATTCTAGTACTAGCGTCGACCACGCTAACCGGCTGACGAAGAACAAGACGACTTTTTTGGGGGCGGCTTATAACAAAATAATGGTTCTAAACGCGTGACTGGGGTCCCCGTGAGGGTCATGGGGCAGGCTAAGCTACTCTCCGGATTAAAGACGGAGAGGGTAGCAACTGAAATATCACTCTGCTCTCGTGTTCGTTGCGTTGATTGTGCGTGTGTTCGAATGTGTTTTGGGACGGCGAGTTTCCTTTGCTGCTGTAGTTTTTCATCATCCCTGATTGGAAATATCATTGAACTTACAGTAGAATTTTTGCGCTTTGGCTCCCGTCTTTGTGGCGCGCGCCCTCTTGTGTCAGCTCAAGCCACCGTTAGCCAACTCACGTACCATCGTGCCAACTCAAACCACTTGTGCGTTATCCCTTCCCTCTGGCATATCGCGCCGTCACGGCATTGCAGGGATGCGATATCTATGTCCTACTGCACCGAATACGGCATGCATTTACATGAGCCCCCCCCCCCCCTCTAAGCACAACTGCGTTACCCCCTTCCCTGTTTTCTCGTGGTGGTGCCTCTTTCTCAGTTACCGATTACCGCGGAGCAGCGGCCAACTACCGTTCCGGCAGAGGCGCGGGGGCAGGGGAAGACGGCGGCGAGAGGGGTGACGTGTGGGGAAGGGGGGGGGGAAGGGGGTACGAAGGTACGACAACCCGGCCGTACGCACGGCGTTTGCGGGCGTTCTCCTTTTTGGCTCCCTACGTATATGTAGCTGTCTGCACCCTCGGTGGCGAGAGAGAGAACAGGCCATTTTCTCATTGTTGGCGTTTCGTCAAAACCTCTGCCCCCCGCCGGGCAGCGGTTTGCGGCCTTCGCTTACAACTCTCTCTCTCTCTCTCTTTCGGCACAGCAGCTAATAGAAAAGGGTTCGCTTGTTCCAGAGCAATTTTTTTTTTCAATTTTTGGTTGTTGATTCGTGTTTTTTTCGGCTCGTCTCACTCTCGTTCGGTACAGCAGCAAATCGGAAAGGGTTCGCTTGTTCATATATATTTTTGTTATTTGTAAGAGTTTGGCTCGTTTCTGTCTTGGCTCTATCGTTTGTCCAGGGAGAGGGCGGGGAGACCGCCCCTGGCAGGGGACGGGCGGGCGAGATGGGCGGGGGGGCGGGGGGGGACGCGGGAGACACGGCGGGGGAAGGGCAGGGGGGAGGGGGAGGGGGAGGGGGCGCGGCGGTTTTGTCCCCGTTGGGCAGGTGAGGCTGCTTTCTTCGTGAACCCGGTCTCCCTCTGGTGCCTTGGTTGCCTTAACGGCATTGCAGAGGTGTGATGCCATGTCGTCTACGTAGACTGGAGGCTTTTGTGTGTTGTTGGTTTTGACACGTTGTAGCGGTCTACTTGTGCGTATTTCGAGGGTGCTAAATAGATATTTTCCCCAAGCCACCAGGAAGACCACAATCAGATAGCCTCTTCTGCACTAGTATTGTGCACCAGTTTAGGGTTGGTTTGCTTGATTCGCTTTGTCTACAAAAGATGCAACGTTTCGCTTTTTTCTTTCGAGTTCGTCCTAACTTGGCGTTCTGTTTGTATCCGTCCGAATATTCTCACTTTTTTTTTATTACTTTTTTTTTTAGGATTTTTTTGTCGGGGGCGGAGGCAGCGGTCCCGCCGCCTATATGCCGGCCGGGGTTACCGCTGGCGGCGACGGGGGCGGCGGAGGCAGGAGGGGCGGAGGAGACACATCCGAGTCAGAAGGTGAGAGTGGTGCTTGGGCGCGGGGGGCGGAGTGTTTTTTTTTCCTTTTTTTTGCCGTCGTACTTGCTGGGCTGATGCGCCTGGAAGATACACGTTGAAAGACTGCATCGCCTGGAAGATACACGTTGAAAGACTGCATCAGCCCCCAGGGTGCTTAGGACGATGTACACGCACAAAGCGTTGTGCAGCAACGATGGTGTCTGATACTATTCGTACTGGAGAAGCAGGACCCTGTCGCCCCACTCCTGTACCCCCCCCCGTCTGTAGAAGCCTCACTCACCCTTTGGCTAGAAATTGTTCCGTGTTTTTTATCCCGCTACAATAATCTTTTCATTGGTCAGCCGGCTAGTGCGGTCGATGTTAATTTCGAAAACGCGCACACAGGGTTGCCGTTTGTCGCTGTTGTATGTTGTAGTTGGTCGTCGTGTGGTTTGCCGTCGAAGTTTGGTTCCTGTGGAGCAGGGATTGAGGGCGAGAGTGGCCTTCATCTAGTTTCTTTTTCTTTCACGAAGGATATTGAATACCATGGATCCTTCGCGAGGCGAGCGGGGGACCAGAGACCTGGTGGGGTAGACCATGGTGCTCGCGCGCGCAGGGGTAAGGGTAGGGTGAAGGGGGCATTGGTCAACGCCGGCGGCGGTTGGGTTGTCAATTGATGGTGTGCCTGGGGAAACGAGGGCAGCTTGCCAAGGAGGTGGTTTACTCGAAAAGCAGTGTTCCTACTGCTGTACCTTCACCCGCAGCCGCTGCCCGCTCACTGGTGTATTATTCTATGTTTTCTACCATTCTTCGGTTCTTGGGGCCCCCCAGCATTATCATGTCCCCAGCCCACCCGCCCAACACGGTCCGGTCTCTCGACCCTCTTCCTGGCTGTAGCTAGTGTGGGGCGTGCAGGCTAGAGGCCAAACAGGCAAGCGAAGCCCGCAATTCGATTGCAGCAAACATCCTGTTGTCCAGACGTCTCCTCCAACGCACACCCTCTTTCCCGAACCTCGCCCGTGTCCCCCCCTCCCCCCCCCCCCCCAGACGAGCAGGACAGGACGCGGTCGTCCCATTCCCGTAAATCTGGCGCCGCCGGTAGCGCTGTCAAGGAAGATGCCGAGGGTGGCGGTAGTAGCTCGGCGGCCGGTCTTAAGGGGTCAGCATCGGGAGACTCCGGCGGGGCGGGTGAAGAGGAAGATGACGATGATAATATGTTTGGTGTCGGCGAATCGGTGTCGAAGGGCGGGGGGGGGAAGGGGGGGGACGTGTTGACTCTGATTGGCTCGGACGTCGGGCGGCGGTCGAGGTCTTCCAAGCTCCCGGGCATGCGGGTGAGTCGGTGGTTCATGGGCAGTTGGGGTATTATAGTTGTTGGTTGTTGGTTTTTGTTCTTGTTTTTGTTGTTGTGGTTGTCGGCGTTATTGTTGAAGATGCTGTTGTTTGTTTTAGAAATCTAATGAGAAGATGACATACCAGCACCACGGAGTACAACTCCTGGGGATTTCTCATAATTTTTGGTGTGTTTCGTTTAGTAGGGAAATTTGTTTTTCTCGCACTTGCCAACCGGTTTCATTTGTTTCCCCCCCTTCCGCACAAGTAAGGCAGCCGTCAGGGCAGAATTGGGGATCCAATCCCTACGATCGGGAAAAGACGCAAGGAAGCTGACATGGCAGTATCGCATGTGCGGGATTAGAGAGGGGAGGTTGCCGAGAATAGTAGTGGAGGCGAAGTGGGCAAACAAAAAGAGGAGTAGACAACCCACGGAATGGGTCAAGGTTGTAGAGGACGTATGGAAGGGGTTCGACATCGACGAAGATGAAACGCTGGAAACGGAGGGTATACAGGGGTTCAAGAAGAAGATATCTGTTGCTTGTGCCGAGAGAGAAGAACAGAATCTAAGGAAAGAAACCGAGGATAAGGAGGGTCTAGAAGTGTACGGAATGTTGAAAGAAGGCATAGGGTTCAAGGAATACCTACATGGACCAATGGATGCAGGGACAAAGCTTCAGGTCAAATTCAGGACCGGGGACATAGGCCTTCGAGAACGTCGACGAAGACATATAACGGTAGACGACGAAGACGACAAGTTCAAATGTGATTGCGGCTTCGAATGCGAAGACCGTGTTCATGTAGTCGCGGATTGTCGGCTGTACAATAAGGAGAGGGAAATGTACATGACTGAGCTGGGAAAAATAGAAGGGACGTACAGGGAGATGTTTGAGGCATGTAATAGAGAGGAGAGGACGGTAGCTGTACTGGGGAGTAGGAAGTGGTTTGAAAAGGCGGGAAGGGATATCGTTAGGATAGGCGGACTAGGGAAGACATTTTTGAGCCACCTTTGACAAAGTAGGAAGGAACGATTGGCCATCGGTGATCGGTCCTGTGGGAACAATGCTCCGTCCTCTCAAGGGCGCGTGGTCAATGGTCTAACCGCTAAGGCATGCAAACATAAGAGTATGCCCCCCCCCCCCCCCCCCTTCCCCCGGGGACCGGAAACGTCCTGTCTGAAAAAGAATCTATGCGACCGGGGGGTCTTCCCGTCCCAGCGACCGCGCAAAACCCGGGGTCGCGTCTATTCCCCCCGGGCAACGTGAGTACCCACGTGACGTTGGAAATCACACCCCCCGGACCCCTTTTCGAAACTCGATATCTCCGCCAGCAGCGCCGAAAACGGCGGCGTTGAAACCGTGTCGTCGGCAGCTTGCCGAAAACGTTTCGTATGAGTCATTCACCGCCTTCGTCGTGGAGTAATCGAGCTTTGACAGTCGGCCCAGGTGGTGTGCTATCTTGTGTCCACCTTGGGTGCATGCAGTACGGTAGCGACGAAGGAAGGGAGCAACGAAACCTGACTTGTTGTCACTGTTTGCACGCCATCCTGATGCCATCCTGATGCCTATCCACTATACACCTTGGCAAGCCATGTGTCGAGCCTCGTTCTTTGAGACGGAAGGAGTTGTCACAACGTCCCATTTTTGGAATTGTGCTGCGTTTGTACACGACACGGTATACCATCCCCGTCAGGGTTACCGGTAAGAACCGAGCTGTTGCGATTCGGTCGTGGCAAAGAAAGCCCAATGCTGCAGATTAGGGGAGGAAAACTGGGTTGCTGATGACGGTGCCGAAACTCGTGGGAGGATGTGAACGACACCCGACGCTATAATAGTGCACTTTGATACACCACTTTTAATCGCGAAAATGAAGACGTTGATCACTGCCAACGTAAATCGCACCTAGTTTTTGCTAGGGATGGAGTTCTTAGTTCCTAGGGTTATGGTTCGAATGGCCGCTACATATATGAGCTTTTCGAGGCTACATCGATTTCTTTACTGCCAAGTTGCTGAGCGCGGGCGCTAGCTGCAGCGGAAATGGAGACGTTGAAAGCATGTGTTGAGCTTTTGGCAGACGACGTTGTTATTCGGAAACCGAACTGGTTCTCCTGCTATTATAGTACAATCTGGTAATGTAACGCGAAACAACATCTGAGGCGAGCCATTGCATGAAATGGACGCTCCCCCCCTCCCCCCCTCTGCACCGACGATCAACGCACGCGTCACCTCGCCTCTCCTCGCCCTTCGCCGACACATTTCCTGGTCAGAACCAAGCCGAGCTAACAGAGGAGGAAGACAGCAGCCTCTTCTTCGTGCAGTTGCCTACCAAGCTTCCCAGGCCGCTGGCGGCGTGCCAGAGAGGGAAGGACGGCGCTTCCGCGCCCGTGCGGGGCAAGGGGAAGGGGAAGGGGAAGGCGACGGGTGAGCCGGTTGTGGACGGGTGCATGTGCTTTTTTTTGTATTCAGGCCGTTGCGGGTCAGAATTGCTTGCCTTTCGCCTTTCTCGCGAGATAAAATGGACTGATAACGCTCACATCGCTCTGACGTACACCGTGGCATCTGTGTTGCGTTAACCCGCTTTGCTTTTCGTGAGCTGGTTGTTTTGGTGCCCGTCATTGCCGGAGCAATGTTTTCGCCAAGATATTTGGGTAGAGGAAAGGGGTACTGGATAAGAGGGTCAAGAGCATGCTTTGTCGTGGAGCCTCCTGTACCATCAACACCACCGAGCACCACAACAACAGTTTCACCCTCACCCTCACCACCACTACCAACAGCAGCAGCAGCAGCAGCAGCAGCAGCAGCAACAACAACAACAACAACACCATGTACCAACTGCTTGTGCTTGGACGTTGCCCGTCTCCGCTCCCCTAGTACCCCCCTCCCGTTCACGCTTTCCCCTAGCTTGATGTTCGTTTTGCGCCCCCCCTTGTTTTCCCGGTTCTTCCCTTCCGAAAGCAGGAGGCCCCGCGGTTAAAGAGGAGGCGGGGGAATCGGGTGCAGGAGGAGCAGCTGCTGGGGCTACCGGCGGCAAGGGAACGGGTGCTGCGGCAGAGAAGGCTTCCGAGATAGCGGCGGACGACGTGGCATTCGATCGGGGGCTCCGGCGAATGCGCCCTGGCAAGATTGGCAAGGTATGTACCAGCGCCGGCTGGACTGCGACCGTTGTCGTCGTTGTTGTTGTTGTTGGCGGTGGTGGTGCTGATCGGTGCGGGTTTGTTGTTATTTTTGCTGTTGATATTGGTTTTGATCTGGTCGTCGACAGTCGATAGGCGTCCAATGGGTTCTTCGTGTCATGTCTCGTTAGTAGAGAAGTTTGTCCCGTGGCTTGGCAGGATGTTTTCCCCCGTGCCTGTGGCTTGCGCTGTAGTTCGCGGTTTTGCCCCGTAGTCGCGTGTCCCGTTCGCACCATTCACTGACTTGGCGATGCTAGTGTGCCGCTTTGAAAATTTCACACGGCGGCCCCTCGCCACCCAACATAACCGGAATCGACAGCAACGAGTGCTGTCCCATGGGCTACATAGCGATGCAAGCACACCAGCCCAAGTACACGTCAGTTTAGCACAGGATGCGAAGAGTTTGTGATAGTGTAGTGTGAACATATCACGTGGCGTGAAGACGAACACGTACACAACCCCATTTTTTTTTGTTTCGCTCGTTGCGGGGACGTGACCTGTAAACCTAGTCCTCCCCCCCCC
Source organism: Ectocarpus siliculosus (assembly GCA_000310025.1). NCBI lineage: Eukaryota > Phaeophyceae > Ectocarpales > Ectocarpaceae > Ectocarpus > Ectocarpus siliculosus. The sequence continues at coordinate 4,039,376 of FN649750.1, read as the reverse complement.
CACCCCGCTGTCGAGGACCCCGCGGAATAGAACTCGCTTTTCGTTGACCCTACTAAAACTAGTGTATTCGTCTTGCCCTTCCTAAATGGTAACGCACGTACAACCGACACACGTACGCACACCTGCCCCGCTTGTCAGCCTCCCGCGACTTTGTGGAGAAATGTAAGGATGCATCAGCCTGTCGACTACATTTTTTTCCCACCGCGGGTCCCAACACCCTACTCCCCACATCACTGTTTGCTGTGTACAGCTTTACGTGCACCAGTCCGGCAAGGCTAGGCTAGTGATTGGAGGCGTGAGCCTAGTGGTGCACCCAGGATTGCCGGTGTCGTTCGTGGAACAGGGCGTTAGCATCGACGCCAAGCAAAAGACGTTCTGCTCCTTCGGACAGGTAGGGACAGGGCGTGGGGGGGGGGGCGTATCAGACGACGGTGCTGTCGTACGCCTCCGCTTCTTGACACTCGGTTTCGGGGGCGGGAGGCGGGAGGCGGTCACGACTATGTTGGTCTGGTGATGCTTCCGAGGTCTAGTCCAATGACAAATAGCTCGTTGGAGCAACGAGAGATAAGTATTGTCGTTGACGGATTCCTTCGTGATTATGCCCTGCATTTCGGTGAACATGGTAGCGGATGTGATATTTTTTGTCATGGCCGGTTTTCCCGCCCTCTGTAGCATACGCTGCGCGGTGTTTCAAAAGTCCTCCGATGGCCTACCACTGCTTCTCTTCCATCCCTCTAAGCCTGCGTGGAGATACCTGAGGAAGCGATAGCTATCTCCAGGGGTAGATATCGCTCTCACCAGTACATATCACACATGGCGCATGGGGAAAAACTTGTTGCTGAAGGACAACTTTGATTCACGTCACTCCCGCATTCACTTGGACGGGAGCCGTGTCTCTTGCCCTGTTTCGTTGACCCCTCTCCCTCACGCGCACGCACCTGAACCCCCACCGGTCGCTGCGTCACCGACACGACGCAGGTGACGAAACGAGCTGTCTGTACCCCGGACTTCGAGCAGCTTTATCGCCGCGCGGACGAAATCAGCGGCGGCGGCGGCGGCGGCGGCGGCGGCGGGGATGGGTTTGAGGGAGGGGCGGGGGCGGGCGGCGACGTAGGGGGACCAGTGAAGATGGAGGTGGCATGAGTTTTTTGTTTGGTTCGGCGAAGTGCTGCTGCTTGGCATATTCGTTAGCCGGACCATGATCGCAATAGAGGTTTGTCTCACCTCTCCGTTGCCGTGTTAAAAGTGAAGAGTGGTACCTGTGCTCGTGCATCGGCACGCTACAGCAGTACGTCAGCATACTCGGCATCCCTTAACCTCGCAGCGATGTGCTTTCGGATGAGCCCAATGACACCCATGGACCGAATTTCAAAGCTCGATTAATGCACGACGAAGAGGATGCCAACATTTCGGAACGCTGTTATCGAGACGGTTCTGCCGCCGCCAGTTTCAGGAGTCACTGTATTTCGTGCGGAATATTCTATAGCCTTGAAGACCGGTCGGGTGTGTGTGGATTCCCACGCGATTTACGGTATCTGTAGCTTGCTCGTCACTGTCCATGTATGCGTCTGTTGAGACCCTTGGACGGTTGGTAAATTGGCAGGATGCCCTGAGGTTGCAAACAAATTGGTGCACGTCAGCTACGTAGTCCCCCGGGCTGTCTTCATTGTCGTCAGTTGCTATAGGTGCAGGGACGCGACAGCTCTCTCTGATCGGTGTTTGCTGCTTGCGCAAGAAAGTGGAGGGAACATCAATATCCTTTTGCCCTTGGTCGCGCTGCCTTCAGTGTTGGTGGTGAGGCCTACAGTCATATCTTTCGGCCGCTGGGTTTTGGACAGTGTCTTGTGGGGAAATCGTTCGGGGGTGTAGATGTCATGAGGAGTGACTCAAAATCACAAACGTGCTTGGACGGATTGGGTTGGAGAGCACCTCTTTAGCACGGCCTCTTGAACTCTTGTTCCACGGCAGGTGGCAAAGAACGGCCCTCTTTTCATTCCTTCGGCTTGTCTGAAGCTCGAAGCCCCGGCGTGTCTGCGTTGTAGACGTACATCTGTGGCGTTTCCGGCTCGAATCCTCCATATTCGTGGGCCGCGGGTGACTGCGCCGTGGTGGGTTTGGGAAAAATTCTCGCACTAGCTGTGGGGCAGCGTGCGACGGGCGGCAACCAAAGCTTCGTGTGTGTGCGCACTTCGAATTCGGGCGTTCGGAGTTTCGCGTTGTTGGTGAGACAGGGGCGAGGTCGGTGTTTTAGAGGCGGAGTGGCCCCTGCCATGCAGATCACATGCCTCCTGTACTCCGTTCTCGTATGAAATATGTTTGCACCCCGACTGGATGCATGTAACAGAACTAGCCTTGGCCCACCCCCAATCGCATGAGCTCATGTCTGTAGTGAAATTATGGGGTGAATATTGGCGCACAATTTGAACCTCATTGCACCGACAGGTGGGTGTCTGAGAAGGGAGTCCGTTGCAAGGCATTGATCTCTCTCATATTGGCTGCTGTAGTCACACCCACCTGGGCAGACTGGCTCCGGCGATCTGTTTCAGCCCCCAATGATTTCAACCACCTGCATGGAACGGAGTCAGGCCCTCGTTCGTTCTTTCCGCTTTACTCATGTAAGCATGCACTGATGGATTACATGCGGTTCACACGTTGAACTTGGCCCATCACCTAACGCGTGCCCGTGCAGTCTCCAACATGGACATCTCGTGTGTAGCAAACGCCGTCCGCGAAGCATGTTTTCCGTCTTCCCACCTCCAGCGGTTTTCTATTGTGTCAATGCTGGGATGCAGAGAGAGAGAGGGACGGAAAGGCAAGGCACTATGGCACGCGACGGGCCACTGTACTGGTTCTCTGTTGTTCATGGGATGAAACCTCGAAAGTTCGCTGATTCACATCTGATTAATCATCTTCAACAGTACGGAGTACAGTTGTAGTCTTCCCACCCGAGAAAAAAGACTTCAACCGAAGTGCTACGTTGAGGTCTTGTTAGATGAGGAACAAACCTCTTGATGCGTGTTCGCCATGATCTTTAGAACGTATGTAAGTATCTAATTCGAAGAATATTATTCGAAGAATATATGTTTTGACTGGTGTAACGTTATGTTCACATGTACGTGGGTGGGAACCACGTAAGGTCGTTGATTCAAATCTGATCTGGAGAATCATCTTCGAACGTCATATTCCACAACAATACAACCAGAAGTAGTTCAACAACATACTATTGCCCCAATCGAATGTCAAAGGTGTGAAGTTTTACCGAGTGAGATGGAGAAACAAGCCCGACGATCGATGTGGATTCGAATTCATCTGTGAAGACTGCATACAACAGGTGCAAATTATGTTGTAAGTGGGTGGGAACCACGACAATTTTCAGGTCTTGTACATTATCCTGTGCGTCCCATGGGAACCCGTGGGTCCCGAACCCATGGGACGTCCCATGGGTTTTCCCAAGGGGAAAATGCCCATGTGGTGCGTCTCATGGGTACCCATGGGCTGTAATGGGGCGCCCCATGGGCCCGTGGGCGGTCCATAGGTTCCGTGGGCACCCATGGGACGCACCATGGGCGTTTTTACCGTGGGAACCCATGGGACGTCCCATGGGTTTTCACGGGACGTCCATGGCGGTATTGCATGATAATAGGCTTTTAGAAAGAAATCCAAATTGGTTTTTGTTTTGGCGTGAGGGTCGATGCGTTTGGCTTCCTCCGAGAACACTTCTTCTGTAAAACGAATGGACAGAACGGATATTTCATGGAGTTCCATGGAGCCCCATGGAGTTCCGTGGAGCTCCATGGAACGTTCCATGGCACTCCATGGCACTCCATGGAGCTCCATGGAATTCCGTAGGTTTCCATGGAATATCCCATGGAGGCCCATGGACTCCATGGACTCCGTGGCATTTTCCATGGAATCCATGGAATATTCCATGGCCTTTCCACGGAAATTTCCATGGCTTGCCACAAGTTCCATGGCCCTTCATGACACATTTCCGTGGTTTCCATGGCAATAATTCCAAAAGGTTCTTTATGGAACCAAGTGTTCCTGCAACAACGAGAAAAAAAATTGCGTGCATGCATACTTGATCACTTTTTTTGCTTCACAGCAGTGTGGACCAGACGCCGAACGACGTCCGCCTAGTACGGCAGGCAACGACCATGACTGGATGGGATACCTTCTGCGACGGCGAGACATACTACTATTATTACTATGCGATGCAAGCATCCGTTCGCGTGTCGTGCGCCTGCCACATGTCCACCAACAGGTACACGCGGAGCTCCCGCTCTCTCTGCAGTTGTTGCCCCGCAAAGGCTCTCCTTGGGGATATTCCAATCGTATATACTACTACGAAATACTGTGGTACGTACATAGAAGTCGTGATAGGAGTGTCGAGGTACTTGTGTTGTCACGGCAGCTTCCTGCCGTTGCGATTGCCATCGTCGCTTAAGGGCTTGTGTCTTCAAACCTTCTCAGCCGGCCTTCAAACGTCTTGTTGATAAGTCTCCGTGGTAACTTCTCCACGCATGAGTCATATACAGATGGCGCCCGCACTTGAGAACCTACCTGTTAAGAACATGAGGCTCAAAAAATCCAAAACTCATGAACATGAGCGTATTTTAGTGGTCCCCGTTAAGAACCTCACACTAAAACCTATATAATGGCCATTCGCAACCTCAACAGGCAACTAAGAACCCCAGCCTCACGCAAATTAAGATGTTCTTAAGTGCGGGCGCCATCTGTATATGCGGTTATGACCTGCGCTTTGACTTTCACGATGGGTATTTTACCTCCCCGTCTTGGATTGGTGAGTACCTGCGTTATACGGAAGGATCGTTCCACGACGCAAGCGTCGACGTCTCCGTTTTTTTTTGTTCTCTTCGCACGACTTCCTTGCGGCGGTATTCACACCGACTTCGAACGTGGGGTGCAATTTTCTCTCTTCGTACCTTCCACGTAGGCCTTCTCCATCGTTATGTACACAATGTATACCTCGATTTTTCGGCTTTTCGATTACCGATAGACAAGACTTCGGACTGACATGTCCCTTTCACCCCCGACGGGACCGCGTGCTCGTTGAGTGCCGAAATTCTTCACCACTTCCTTGCCTCTTCCAACACCGTCCCTTCTTCCCGCCCCTACAAATCCTCTCCCCTTCTTCTTCTTCTTTCCTTCCTCCCGGACACTCACCACCATCCGGCCTGGATGTTGGCCCCCAGCCCCATTGGGGGGCGGGGGGGCCAATCCTTAACCCTAGCTCCTCCTATACGACGGAACGTACAGGAGGTGTCGGCACTGCTGCGATGCAACCCTACCTACCCAGATACACCACAGCTTCGCACAGGATGCGAGATGTTGGTAGTTTACATGGTTGTTCAACGCGCGGTTTGATGACGAACACACCCACAACGCGTTTATGAATACTCGTAAACCTACGTAGTCGTGCCGAGCCCCCCTGCCTCTTTCACTCTTTCATTGATCCCTTCCGCTCGCGTGCACGCACCTGAACCCCCACCGGTCGCTGCATCACCGACGAAATGCAGGTGATGAAACGAGCTATCTGCACCCAACTACGATATTAAGCAGAGTGGATGAGATCAAAGGCAGCGGCATTGGCGGGGGTGAGTTTGAGGGGGTGGGGCCGGACAGCGACGTAAAATGTCAGTGAAGATGGACAAATGTGGCCTGAAGGAGTGCTTGGTTCGGCGACGTGCGGCTCCTTTCCTCATTGGTTAGCTGGACCACCGCCCAGCTTAGTCTGCACCAGTTTTGCAGAGCTACCTTTCTGTCGTGTCTCGCTTATCTGTTTAAAGCCTTTTCCACTTCGAACCGCCTCCTTGCACCTCTTGGTCATCTACGGCTAGCCCGTAGCACACATGCATGTCCCTTGCCTGTGTGTTTGTTTGATGAGTGAGTTGATCGTCTCCCTTTGCCCGGCAGGGCACGAGAAACATCGGGGCTTGTTTCACCTCTCTCCCGCTATGTTCGTAATGACGAGTTGTTCTGTGCTCGGGAATCAGCACGCTAGTATACACGTCAGCGTGCCTTCTTCGTGCAGCGTTGTGCTTTCGGATAAGCCCAATGGCACCGCTGAAAGTCCGAACTGCAAAGCTCGATTTCCCTATGACAAGTAGGATGCCCACGTTTCGGAAAGCTCTTGACGAGACAATTCTACTGCCGCCATGGGCGACAGTCACGTTTTTTGGTGAGGAATAATCTGTAGCTCTGCCACCCGTGTGTTGTACCTAATGCGATTTTCGGCATCTGTGGCTTCCTCAGCATATTTGATCTATGTCTGTTGGGACGTTTGGACGGTGGTTATATTTGCATGATCGGTCGAGGTTTCAAACACATAGATGTGAATCAGCTAGGTCCTCGGGTTGCCTTCATGATCGCCAGTTGGTGTGGGTACTGGGACGCAGCAGCTCCCTCTGATTGTCTGGTGCTTGCGCAAAGAGGCGTGACAGCACTGTGCGTCAGCCCTTTGTCACTCAACAGAATATGCGGCAAAACACACTATCTTAACTTTCAACGCTCCTCGTGTGGTGTACAGTCAAACCTTTGAGCGGCTTTTTGTGTGACAACGTCTTATGGGGAGTTTGTCCAAGGTGTGGGTGTCACGAGGAGTGCCTAAATGCCAACAGTGATGGACGGATCGGGGCGCAGACACTTGTTCACGGGAGGTGGCAGAATGTCCTGCTGTGTTGTCGTTGCGTGTGCCGCGGTTGACCTCGACGCCTGCCTGCCTGCCCTACCCACGTCGTTCCTCTACTCGACAGGCGCAGGAATATCTGCTACAAGTTCTCAGGACAGTTCTCAGGACTAACCCCAACAACAAGCAGGTAAGCTTCCCCGACGGACAACTGCCAAAGTTGAACGGCGTTCTTTTCATTCTTGCGGCTTGCCTGGAGGTCGAATGTTCGGCGTGTCTGCGTTGTAGGATAAAATGAAAGTTTGTTGTCGAAGGCCGAACAAACTCTAGTTTATTGTGCACGGAAGAATTCGGAACATCTCCCTGATCTACGTGTGTATTTGGGTTCTTGTTGTGCCGCCCTGGAGGCGCGTTGGTTCGGATGTCTTGGTTCGGTTTTCTGGGGTCCCAAAAAGAGAAAGGTCTTACGGAGTTCTCATTCTGCTGCCTCGCTGCTCCTGCGGCAAGAGTTTGATAGACGCTTGTCCACTGGACCCAAGGGTCACGTTGTGAGAAAGACACAATGTGTACCATGCAGCCCGCTTTGGGGTCAATCGGCAGAGAAGGGCAGCAGCTAGCTACATTGAAATTTGGACGATAGCTAGCAATCATGTCGTGGCTTTTCTCCCGCCCACCCACCCCTTTTCTTTCGAAGGTGGGGGATAGGAGATATGTTACGAGTGAGTGCTCACTTTGAAGGAGGCCTCTTAATATTTTCTGTGACTCGGAGGAGCCACCTTTGCTATTTAGAAGCAAGTTAGCGTAGCACGGGGTGTTTTCTGAATGGTAGCGTACCATTGGGAGGCTCAATCGTCCGAGACTGCTACTGTACAACAGTTTCGTCCCGTCTGGTGGTATTCGGAGGGAGATTTGTGTTTAGTAGCAGAGACACGTTAGGATACCGCGGAGGCTTTGTGCCATGCGGGACGTGTGGTACGGGGGAAGTCTCCCTCCATACGCCACAGAAAATATTAATCAAGGCAATTCAAAAGAAAAACAATAAATATACCATACATGTGTGTGGCGTTTCCGGTTCGAAAGCTCACTACTCGTTGGCGGGGGAAACTGTACCCTGTTGGTTTAGGAGGGACTCTCCCACAAGTGGTGGGGGAGCATGCAACTGGAGGCGAAACCAATACTTGGCGTGTTTGTGTCCACTTGGAATCCGGGCATTCGGAGTTTTACGTGTTGTTCGTATGACAGGGGCGAGGTCGGTGGTTTTGAGACCGACTGACTTCTCTCTCATGCAGATCCCATGCTCCCGGTACGCCGTAAACGCATGGCACATGTTTGCAGCCCAACCTGATGCTTGAAACAGAAGTAGCTTGAGGGCACCTGAGACCCCCTCCAATCGCATGACTTCTCAAATAAAAGTGAAAATTTGGGTGAGTATTTGGGCACACTGCCGAACCCACTGCACCGACTGGTAGGTGCGTGGGAAGGGAGTTCGTCGCGAGGCATATAGCTCTCTGATACTGGTTGCTGTAGTCAAACCCACCTGGCTGGACATATTGGCTCCGGCGATCTGCTAGAGCCTCCAATGGTTGTCGACACCTCGCATCCCCTCAAATCTAACACTTGCATGGAATGGAGTCAGGCCCCTGGTGCATTCTCTCCGCTTCACTCAAGTACTGTACATATGGAGTACATGCAGTTCAAACGTTGATCTTGGCCCACTACACAACGCGTGCGTGTGCGGTCTTCTGCCACATGGACATCTCGTCTGTAGCAAACGACGTCCGCTGAGCATGCTTTCCGTCATCCCGCCTCCAACCGTTTTTCTATTGTCAATGCTGGGATGCAGAGAGAGAGAGAGAGAGGGGCGACAAGGCACGGCGCTATGGGAAGCGGCGGGTCACTGTACTGGTTCAATATTGTACGTGGGTTGACACCTCGAAAGTTCGTTGATTCATATCGGATGAACCATGTTCTATAGTACGAAGTACAGGAGTACAGCCACAACCAGTACTTCGAGGCGCTACCCACCCGAGAAACTAGAAAAATGGCTCCAATCGAAGGCCGAGCGTGTAGTCGTTTCTGCGAGCAATGAGGGAGAAAACATCATGATGCGTGTTCGAATCCGAAGAAACAACATATGTATCGACTGGCGCGACTCCGGAAACGGTTGATAGTTGGCGAGCTGGTGGGGGGGGGAGGGCCCAGGAAGGGGGCAACCGAAGAAAAAACGGCCGAAGTGCCTGAAGGAAGACCCTAAGATGTTCGAGGCAGAGCACGGATCTACGGATATCGAGCCATGCGCCTTCGGAGTCCCCTAAACAACTCGGATGGAAGCAGCGAAGGTGGAGCGGGGTGTACCGTGGCAAACGGGGGTACTGCAGGGAGCTAAGAGGTTCATGACCTCCTGGCACAAGAAAGAAGAGGAATCTTGCCGACAACGAGCGCTCAAACGAAACAAGACGCCCGGCAACAGCACGGACACGGCAACAACCACTGGGGAGGGACGGGTGAGGAAGACAGACGAGACGGCGAGGGAAGACAGGAAAAGCGAACAGGCGGACCGAGTGGCGCGAAAAGCTGTGCCGGATTGAACCCCTTGAATAACTTATCCCCTCCCCTTCCCGTCACTGCACCATTCATTGCACCAACCCCCCACGGACGATGACGTGCAAAATTTGGCTGTCTGGGGTGGCCCGCCTTGCGGTATGTTGTTTTGTGTTGTCTTGTGTTGTTGTGCTTGATTTTGTTTGTTTGTCGCTACGGTAGTGACTCCGGCGTGTGTCTTCTCTGTGTTATTTCTCTGTCTCTTTCCCTTCTTCCCATCTGCTCTCTTCTCTTCCTTTGTCTTTTTCTTTCTTTGTCCCAGTCTATGGGTACCTCGCATAGTGTGTAGAGGCGAGCGGAGTGTCCTAGACTCTCTGTCGTTTATTTCTATTGACTTCCGGACACTTCTGGTCCATTTTAGTTTCGTAGCCTCTTTGGGTAAGTTAGCCTGTGACCACGGGAATCGACTGCGTCAAGTGTTAGACTACTAGTACCGACAGAAGAGGGTACTAGGTAGAGAGAACGGAATTTTATTTTTCATGTGAAGACAACAACAATAACAACCAGGTTAGGTTTCGTGTGCGTGGGAATCACTAAAGGTCGCTGATTCGTACTTGATATGATTAATCATTTTCGAAAGTGTCATATTCAAAAATAATGTAGTCCATACAACCAAAATATCCTCAATCGCATGTCAAAGGTGGGTAGTTTTAAGGAGCCGCGGAACGCGAAGCGCGACAATTATTTCCCTCCTTCGAAGGAGGGAAAAAACAGGCTCTATCTACCAGGGACCCAACTTCCAATAAAAACGATTGCCCGAATCGTACCCTTATCGACCAGCACGAGGCCTATAGAGCACCGATTGTCGATGTACTGGCGTGTGAGGCATGTGTGAGGAACAAGAAAAATAGGGTGCTCTTTACCACACCGGTTTGGTCGTGCTCCAACAGCAGATGGCCGTGCTTCACCGGCATTTCACAATTACCCTAAACACCAAACACATGTAGTCTAGGAGATACTCACCCCGATCCCCGCGGAGTTGTAGAGGAATTACATTGAGGACCAAAAACCCGGAGATCTCCAACACCCGCAGAAGCAGTCACGCAGTTGAAATACTCAACACCCCTGGGAGGCGCAAGACAGCGCTGGCGAGGGAAGGGAGCCATGCACACAGCTCGTGGCGGATGCCATTGACGTTGCTGCTGCTTCGGTGGGTAGGGAGGGATCACCTTGAAACAAACCAGTGCCTGCCACGGCCGGTGTTCTTTCTCGCATGCATGCATTTTGCCGACTCTCGCCACCTCAGGTTCCGTGGGTCCTATGGCCCCATGTTCTCCAATAGCCGCCACACAAGACGTTGCACACACACCGCTCGTGGGGAATAGTTTCACAGCTGCTGTTGCGTCACCCTGTGCAGAGAAACCACCGAAACCCCAAATCACTGGGGGAACGTCTGGATGACGTCAACAGTATGTTGCGAAAATAAACACCCCCCCTGCACCGCTTTTTGAAGCTCGAGGACGCCACGTCGAAGAGGATGCGTACACCCAGCAAGATGTTGTTGGAAAGCTCTGGACGAGACGGTTTTCACATCAACACTATCGGCACCGCCACTCCTTTTTGGGTGGGACAACCGAGCTTTGAAATTGGTGGGACCTTTGAAATTGGTCCAGGGGGTGTGGTATCTTGTGTCGCCTAAGGTACTGCTGCATACACACGCGACAACACGGCCGTTCGTTGCAGGAGCTATTGAGTATTTATTATTATGACCGACTGCCACCCGCCATCGCACAAAAGATTGACTACTGCGAGGTTTGAGTCGGCTACCCCGCGGCTTAATACTCCGCCCTACCTAGTACCAAGTGCGATGGAGTAACAAACCCGACGATGTGGATTCGAATTCATCCGTGGAAACTATGTACATACAACTGGTGCAATGTTGTAAGTGGGTGGAAACCGCGACAATGTTCGTTCATTCACATGTGGGATGGGTCTTCTCTTCGAAGAACGCTCTTCCAAACAGCAATACAAAGACTACCCGTTCGAGGAAAAAAGTCCCGATCGGAGGGTTCAGGACTCGGTTATCAATTTGTCTACGGTGATGAGGAAACCAACCTTTTGGATGGGTATTCGAGTTCATCTGAAGAACTGAACGCCAGTGAAATATGGATACCGTGGCTGAGATCTTGGTGGTATCCTGATGATACTCCGTCTCTCCGCGCACGCCCCAGGCACGCCCCACGCAGGCCACACCATTCGCGCTTGTCTTGGGAGCTAGACTCTTTTTGTGTTTGGCGATCTCATCGACTGGTGCATAACACGGTCTTCATCACAATGAAGGGTATCGCGAAAATGATCTGTCTGCTACTCGGGCTTCTAGCCGTTCGCACGGTAGGAGCACAGCAGCAGCAGCAGCAGCAGCAGCAGCAGCAGCAGCAGGGGGAACGGGTGGTCAAGACGTGCGGGGACCTGCCATCGTCGGAGCTAACGGGGATCACGACACTGTTGAACCCGATTTCGTGCGACCCCCCGGTGGTGAGCTACAGTGCCTTGGTTTGCTGCCCACCTACTTCGAACGTTCTCTCTCTCTCATGCTCACTCGCTGCCTCTTCGGCGGGTTATTACCCGATATACTGCGGCAGTATCATGTTTAGTCAAGGATGCGCTCCAGTAACGGGTAGAGGGCGGAAGACATACCTACCCGAATGCGACCAGTGCAAGAAGTACGTTGGCTCGTCGTGTTGGAAGTCTCCCTGCCTGGCGGCTGTTGGAATGTTGCGTGGCTGTTGTGTGTGAATCCGTTCTATATGGTGTAGCGTTTGGTTGCACCTTTTGGCCTACTTGGCCGACAGATCAGAATTTCCCCCGGAGCGAAGAGGGCTCAGATCCTTGTTGGCAGCCGTGGGGGCTGGGGGCCGGAGGTGTTGGATCCTCGGGGATCAAACGAGAACTTTCCATTTGATTTGTGATACGGCAGATGCGGAAGTATGTTGGCCTTTCCGTACCATTCACGCGCATAACCCGTTGCCCGATTCTCTCGTTGCACGATGCTTTGTGCTGTAGATGCTACACGTGAGGGACGAGGCCTTGCTGCGTTCGGACGGAGTCATCGAAACGACCGGGATACACTTCTTGGTACACGAACACGGGACCCTCCATGCCAGCGGCAAGGCGATCGAGATGAGGAGGACCACGGTGCGTGCCTTGCACCAGATCGTGGGCTATGTGAAATGTCGAGCACTTGAGTGTTCCAACGCAGAAGTGCGCTCTGTTGACCGTGAATATCGTTGGTCTTCCGGGGAGGTTTCGTAAACATTGTTTCCACACATTTGATGGATATACGATTATGTCGTGACAGGCGTCCACACTACTGAGTACGTGCAGTTCTACCAGAGAGGTTGTTCGTCGAGCCACGTCGCGGTATCATTGCCAGGTACCAACGTTCAGAACATCACATTATCAGGGAATTCACTCCCGATGTAGACTGCAGCTGTTTGTAGCCGTTTCGCGATGTTCCCAAATACCATGCAGCACGTGCATACTGCCGTGCGCCGGCACAGTAATGAGAATTGCACCTTCGATAGTCCTGCAGTGTATCTCGTCTTGGTAGTGAGTACCCTGAAAGAGTGGAGCGCATCTAGACTGCTGTATATTGCGCCCCAAAACTGAAAATTATAAAATACCCAAAACAAACATATTGCGCTGAGACCTCAGGCGAGGATGGAAACCTCGCTTCGCTCGAATAATAATGGACACCAGAAAAAATCCCTCCAAGCCGCGATAGTATTTACATGTTCCCTCCGGGTCCATTTTAGTTTCGTATACCTCTTTTTGGTTAAGTTAGCCTGTGACCACGGCAATCAACCCTGTCAAGTGTTTGACTAATACGGACAGAAGAAGGTACTGGGCAGTGAGAACGGAACGGTATCAATGTGAAGACAACAACAACAACAACAACAACAATATTGCGTCCCCAAAACAACAACAAACACAATCCCCAAACTCAATAATCCAGCGGCCATATCATGCATGCGGCCGAAGAAACACAGCGACTCGTGACTATTGCGCGTGCATGTATACGTATTCTAGCATATTTATTGCCGATTTTGCCGAAAGCCGAAAGGAAAAGGTATCTGCTGTTGCGTGAACAGCGACGGCACCGATTCATGGTGAACAAGGAAGCGGACCTCCATGAGTGAAGCATCAGATGGAGTTATCGCCTACTGTCGAGTTTGTTATGGTTTGCAGGAAGCATCAGCATTAGCAGAAGCGAGAAAATAGCGGTAGCGGTAATAGCAGCAGCAACCGCGGCAGAGCAGCACTGCCAAGGGCAACATCAACAACACCATCACGCAAATGAACACCAGCACGACGACCGGCTTGTCCTGTTTTGTCGTCCGACAGGATATGCCCCCGCATCTGCACCTGATCATGGCCCATGGCCGGTTCAACCTGCACGTCACCGACTACATCCCTTCTATTGCCGGCGCGGCCGAGGTAAGGGCGGCGCATTTCGCTCCTTTCATCCTCCCAGTCGAACTTTGTGTTCAGGCGCACTATTCAACCAGAAACAATAGCTCATCACTACATGTGCTCGCGCTGACTTCTGTTTGGATCTGCGTCTGTAGTTTTGTAGACTTTGCAACCCTTCAGACATTCGTTGAGGGCATGGATCCCATTCACCTCGTTTCTCGATGGATTATTGGTATAAATACTTCTGATACAAAAACTTGCGGAAGTACCTGCACTGGACATCATCGGTGTGCTTCATTTGTAGAGGGAGAACACGCTTCGGGGACAAGTCCAAAACACCGAAGTTTCAAAACGCGCGTTCGGATGTTGTCATTTCTCGTACAGACCGTGTGGGCAGAGAGAGCATTCGGATTTCCTGGTCTTGGGTTTGAAAAGGACACGATTCATTCGATATGCCTACAAATATTGATGGCGGGTTCATTCGTACGTACTCCCGGACGCGTTTCTGTTCTCGACGAATAAATGCAGTCTTTCTGTATGCTGCCTGCCCTCAACGCCCCATCGATCCGCCCATGTTCACGCAGGAGGACAAGCGCACCATCGTGTGGGAGGGTGCTGAGGGATTGTTCCAGTCAAGAAACACCATGGTTAGGTTCACCGAGCATTCGATGGTAGTCTCCAAGATCCCTACCGCCAACGAGGTATGTAATTGGGATGAAACATTTGCCGAGACCGCCAAATGTCAAAACATGTCGCGTCAGCTGTTAAGAAAAGCATAGAGGCTGCGCGCTGGGTACGGAGAAGATCGAAATTGGTTATGCGCATACATATGGTCGATACACGCTTGTCGTCGGTAAAGACTCGTCCCCCTGCCGGCGTGTAGTTGTTGTCGTTTCCGGTGAGTCTCGTTTCGTTGCCGCTCTTTGCTAAAGAAGGAACAGAGAATGGAAGTCGTCTCCGCTCTTTTGCGACACGCTACCTCTACCCCCTTTGCGCAGAGTAACGAGCGCAGACACACTACCACTTGCCCCCTTCATTGTTCTATTTCCCAGCCTTTCCCCCCATGCACCTGCTACGTCGACGAAAAACGACATGGGAAACCTTGTTCTCCTAATAGAAATTTCCCCGCGCTGTTCCCTCCGTCCTTGCCGCACACCTCTCTGTCCCTTCACTGCCTGCACTGGTACGTCTTCTACAATCGAAAACACCAGATCAAGGGGACCGAACCGGATGGCTTCTTGCTGCTGGAAACCACAACCAAACGGGAGGTGTTGGCTAAGCTCCACGCTGAGCTCCACGCCAGGGCTGGCCTGGATGAGGCCGACAAGGAACCCGCGCCCCCCACTGCCGCCATCGCCGACCCTGTAGCGCACGAGGCGACGATTCCCGTTGCGAGTGACGGCAGCTACCCTGCTGAGACCACCACAGTCGCCGACATCGAGGATCAACCGTCAATTCACCAAACCCCACCGGTCCCCATCCCGTCGCCCAACTTTGTCATCAGCAGCAACCGTGGCAGCAGCGGCAGCGGCGATCTCCCCTCATCCCTTCCTCACGCTAGCAGCGACAGCAGCAGCGGTGGCAGCAGCAGTAGCAACGGCAGCAGCGGCAGCGGTGGCAGCAGCAGCAACGACGGCAGAAGCGGCAGCGGTACCGGCGGCAGCGGTACCGGCGGCGGTGGTGAGACGAGAGACGATGAGGAATCGGCCCGTTCTCCGAACATGAAGGTACACCCAGCACTTTCGCTGAAGGTCGGGGAGGTACTGACCGGCACCCTGATGAGCCCCACCATGGGCTCCCGGATATTCGCCAGCCGTGAGGACGGTGCCATTGTTTTCGCCAAGGCTACGGGCGAACCCCCACGCGATGCTGACGGCCGAGTGACGGGCCCGACGCCGGAGACGATCACAACGTTGGTGGCATCGGACCCTGGCAAGGTCGCCAAGAGGTCTGCCATCCGTGCGGAGCTCCTTGCGGAAGAGCTGCACGAGAGGACAGCCCAGGCCGAGGGCAAGAGCGGTAAGCGAGGGGCCCTGGCAACGATTGCCGGGTGGATGCCGTTCGGTAAGGGCGGCTTTCTTCGGAGGCGAGCACGAGAGCACGCCAAGGTCCACATGGGCGAGGTGAACCTGTATGTGACCAATAGGGGTCACCTGGTAAGTGCGAGTGCTGTAGATGGCTGTACGTGACAAAAGACATGTTGATGTAGGAGATATTCAATAGACTGCCTGTTCCTATCAACCACGCCCCATGCAGAAAATGGAAACTAGGCAGAGATTTTCTGCGAAGTTCCCGCCTCAAATGGACGTCGCTCTCGCAAACCTGTTTGGCGACAAGAAATCGTTCTCCCCGTGACTCCACCCGGCGTAACAGACCAGCAAATGCTTCAAAATGCCACTAGCATGGGCCGGGCTCACGGTACATGTGCCCGGCAACATCACACCCGATCGCCCTCTTCTCAACTTCGGTCATTGTGTCAAACGTTTCATAAACCATTGCAGGAGGGTTCCGTCGATGGAACGAGAGTCGCCCGCAAGTCCGGACCTTCGTGGTTTGGCTACCGCACGAAAGACCCCTCGTATGAACTCTGGGTTTCCCACAGTGGCGTGGAAATCACCCGCAACGGGATGCTCGATTGGAGCATCGAGGCTGAGAACAAGGTTTAGCCAACTTCGTGTTGTACGCTCTGCTACTCCCGTGTCTCAAACCGAGATGCCGAAGAATTCCTGTGAACACGATGTATGTGGTTTCGATTTGACTTAGGGCACCGTGAAAATGAACTAACGGTTCGTATACTTTCGAGGCTCGTTGACGGCAAGAACGTAGGGAGAAGAGGATGACAAGCAGGCTTTCGGCTATATAGACAGTAACTAATCATGAGAGGGTGCTAGTGTGCCTATGCTACATAGAGTGCCTGCTCTCGTTACTCGTAACTGGAGTGTGTGTAGAAAGGTGTGTGTCGTGTTCAAGAGTGAGAAGGGGGAAGGGCCGGAGTGTGTAGACTACAAGTGTATATTATGTCTGAGCGAGGTTTCATGGTTGCCCTTGGTTACGAGTTTGTTTGTTTTGGAATTGGGCACGTCTGGAGGTCCTAGCATCCGAGGAATACAGGTTGGGTGGCAATACAGGGACGAGTGCATGGGCGGAGGGCAGAACACGGTCGTCCTTGAGTCTAGTCGAGAGCGGCACATACACGGCGGAACGTGTGTTGCCATGTGGGTTTGGACTGCTCTATGTAGTCTTCTCTTCCAAGCTGGTTTTGATCTGAAATGGCTCCTTTCTTCTTCGTTGTTACTTTCCCGGATTTTCCTGCTTTCCCAGGGCTCCTCCGCCCCTCTCTCGTCGCCTGACAGCGCAACATTTCTTTCCAATGACATTCTTTTCGATAACAATATGATTCTGTGGAACTCTCCGGTGCACATTGCAAGCTGGGCTCACTAATCTGGGCACACTTGGGCACGGACTTTCATCGATCGACGACGTGGGCAGACCGTCTCCTTCCCGTCACTCCCTTTCCCCCCCGCCTCGTCGTCCATGCTCTCGCTGCCGTACGGTCTTATTCGTTCATCATGTGTCTTCAAACATTCACGCTATTGTTCTCTTCTGGACGCGAGGACACGTATTGTTCTCTTCTGGACGCGTGGACACGTATTTGTAGGTATGCATTCGACTCTCCTTCTCGAAGAGTCACCACGCCGCACACAATGTATCTCCACTCTCTCTCTCTCTCTCTCTCGCATTTGAATCGATCGACATCATGGATGGATGGGCTCTATTTTACCTACCTACCTCTCCCACTAGACCTTCACCAAGGTCTCTCTATGAAATATTTTTCCCTCCTGACTGCCATTGACCAACGCGTACATTTTCTTCGACTGCACTCACTGCTGAATATTTTTCTGCTCTCGTTGTCATCGCCTACATACACACATGCAATGCGTTGATCTCCTCCTGGAAACATTCCGATTTTACACGTTCAACAAGAAGACAGTCGATTCTCTTCGCGCGGCGGCGGCGCGAAGCGCCAATATCCCTATAACCTACGATAATATTTTAGGGACGACGAACTGACAGGCAGGTGCTACTCTGCGTTTTTGTCGTTGATGACACTCAACCTTCGCTAGCGTCAGACAAACAGGATATTGCATTGTTGCGTCTGTCTTCGTTCCGGCCTACATCAGGTATTATTGCACGTCATCCATGGTGGCGGCGCGACAAGCCCCTGTAAAGTCCAATAATATGCTCTTCCGTGTACACTAGTCTACTCTACATGCCCGGCCTTTTCCTGACCCTTCAATCAAGTGTATTCTTAATTCAGCACAATGCAACAGAGCAATGGCAAGTGCATTTTTCACCTTCTGCCTGGCCTCTGCACTCAATATTAACCCATGCACCTTGGGATTCGGAGGCAGACATGTTTGGGCGGTGGCGCGACAGCGCCAAGAACCTTTTTCCCTTTGTTGTACCTGTACGGGGGTGATGTACATTATCCTTATTCGTGCCCATGGGTACCCATGGGCATACCCATGGGTACGGTCCATGCACAACAATTTGTCCATTCACGTTTTGTGCGATATCTTTTTAAAGAAAAAAAATTGAAACGCGAAACAACGATATTCGATATTCGTGACCGCCTCGTCGAGCTACGTCGATAGCTGCAGAGGTTTTTTCATTTTGGGAAAATGCGACATTTTTGACCAAAATGATCCACGGAACCCCCTAAATCAGCATAGTACCCCCTGTTTTCCTCCGCGGAGCCCCCATATATTACCACGGTGCCCCCCATTTATCATTGCGGAGCCTCCTCTATCACCACGTTGGCCCCCATTGTTGCGCCAAGGCACCCCCATTTTATGCCACGGTGCCCCCTCTGTGAAATTTCCCCGCGTCCATACCCTTCTTACTCACAACTGATCGCGCACTAGTGTAATAAATAATATACACGCAATGCAGGACGAAAACACATGCACAGTCTATTCGCATGCACAACACTTCACTCTATCACTCTATATATAATTAATATATACAAAACTTTCGGAGGCAGTCAACCGCAAGGGAGTGCTGGAAAAAACAACAAGGCCCAAAACACAAAAAGAAAGGGAACACGCAGCAGGCGCACAACAAACCCGGCAAAGCTGTTGAACAAACATTTATTTGTACAGCGCTGGCATGCATGCGCACGCAAAACACACATCACGACCATCAAATCTGCCCCGCGGTCATGGGAGAGCGCATCACCAGCACCGGGTGGAAGCTCATGTTGCTGCGCCGGCTTCGGCTTCTTAGGAGCCGCCCGGCCATCGGCTCCGTGATAGCCGATCTTCTTCTTCTTAGGTCGCCCCCTAGGATTCCCCATGGTGCTTGCGTGGGTATTTTGTGTTCTTCGGGCTGCAACGTGTGCGAGAGTTGTTTGTGCGTGTTGTGTCGCCCACCAAAGCACACCCACCCATCCATGGTGCGGCACAACATGTTGATTATCTCGAAAACTAGATTTTTCCCAGCAAAACCCCAAAAACCCCACCTGTAGATCGACGATAGGGATCGTTTGCCACTGTTTATTTTGAAATCGGTCGGGTGGTTGTCGCGCTGTAAACGAATCAAGTTGATCCTCTACATTCAGTTATTCTCTGATATCTCCTGTAATTTCGAGAATTACAAAAAAAAAAAAAATCCCCAACCGCAGAATTCCGACGTGTGTCCAAATCCGTTGAGTTTTTTGGCATCGGCAATAAACACCACCCTGTGTAAACGAATCAAGTTTTAAAGGTGTTTCGGGGATAAAAAGTCAAGGAAAAAAACAACAAAACAAACTCTCCGTCACGCCATGCGCCTGGAAACAGGGCGTTTGCTGGTACTTTCAGATTTCGGAACAACCACGTGTGTGCAGAGAAAAGTTGTCATTTGTGCTGGGGGAATTTATGGATTCATTGTTGTGCACGGACTATACCCAAGTACCCAAGGGTACCCATGGGCATTGCCCATGGGTACCCATGGTCGTGCCCATGGGCATACCCATGGGTACCCGTGGTAACCCATGGGCAATGCCCATGGGTACCCATGGGTACTTATGGGCATTGCGCCCATGGGCACCCATGGGTACCCAGGGCCATGGCACTTGGGACCCTTGG
>FN649750.1:3969575-4019485 GCA_000310025.1 Ectocarpus siliculosus | reverse complement strand
GCCCAGAGCACCCATGTGTACCCATGGGCATTGTACCCACCATGGGTACCCATGGGCACTGTACCCATGGGCACCCATGGGTACCCATGGGCATTGTACCCATGGGCACCCATGGGTACCCATGGGCATTGTACCCACCATGGGTACCCATGGGTACAATGCCCATGGGCACCCATTGGGGCGTGGGTACCTAGACTAGGGAACGACGTTGGAAATTGCAAAACTCCCTCTGTTAGATGTATGCATACGTACTCCTCGTTGTGGACACTTTGGGTTCGGCACCCGGCATTTTCTTCCTCTCGGCAGCCACTCTCTTTCTCGGGGGCACACAGCGGGTAACGCGATGCAACACTGCGCATGGCTGGTACTCGTAAGCCATTCACCTGCGGCGCCTGTCCTTACCGTTCAACCTCGTGTAAACTGGATGCATACCCGCGCTATGCTTACCACCCATGACAAAGAAAGGCGATGATCCATCACCTATAATAGCAACATATGACGGTATATATAGTCTAACTGACGGAGGAAATGCGTATATACGAAGTGTAAAGATCCCGAGCATGTATTTCAAGCGGAAGGTCATCAGCTACCAAGGGCAGGTAGCCGGAAACGCTACTCTAGTCAGATGGCATTATGGTCGGGGTCGCGTCCCCCCCAGCGAAGGGGTATCGGGGGCGCGTGAGGGTTAGCGCCCGTGAGTTGCCGCCCCGGTCGCAGTTTACAGCCTTGGTGTACGTACCAACAGCGAATAACCCGACTCTTCGCTTTGTTCATGGCCACATCTTGTACATCATGCTGATTCCATTGCTGCTGCCGCCCCAAGCGTCACCGCAGAGTCCATGGGCAGCACCGTTGGCCTTTTAGACTTTGCGGCGGGCACGGTGATACGCTGCGCAGCAGTTCAACTAGGCTGAGCGTGTGCACCCAACTTTGGTAATAACGTAGATCATGTGTGTGGTTGTTCGGGGTTGTGTCGCAGTGTACGGCGAATGGAATAAGTGTGGAGTGTTCTTTGGATAAAACGAGCAAAAAATAAGGTAATGCTCGTGGTAGAAAATATTTATGCGTGAGGGGCCTTGTCAACGGAGGGTTCTATGCGCCACATCTTGCCAAAGATTGCTTTTGTTGTCCTGGGCACTCTTGTCGTCGTCCTCGTGCAAGAAGAGGTGGGAGTCCGCTGGCACAACCTCTCACGGAGGTTGGCAACCACGAACATGTCAGTGTACGTACATGGAATGACGTGTCGCAACACCTCGTGCGTGAAGCTGTGGGTCAAGTTTTCCTCGTGACCGGCTACAAGGCTGAACCACGTGCTTTGGTACTTACACGGGACATCGAAAGCTAAATTACTTGTAATACGTGCTGTTCGTTGCCGTACGCAGGAGCTGCCGACAGGGATTGGATTTCTTGTCCACACACCCCTCCTGTGTAGCCTTGGATGGTTGTAGTTGTACGGAAAAAGGATACTGAAAGTGTACATTTTGTTACTCTGCGTCCAATGAAAAGTTCCGTATACGTCTCACGACGAAAATGAGAGTACTGTCGCCATACCAAGTTGGACGCCACCAACAGAAACCTGGGAAGGCCGTACAAAAATGGTCATGTACGTACGCGGTTGTCGTCACCTTGAAGCCTCTCACCGAAAACACACCCGCGGACGCTCTTGCCGATACACGGTATACGAGAACATGGCAACAGGTAACGACCACTGAAAATTAAGCAGGCAGCCGCAAGGATGTCACTTCCATGGTGGCAGAGAATAACCTTGGAGGACCCGCTGAGGGTAGTAAGTCGTTCCATACTTCGATTGAAAACACTAAACAACTGCGAGAGAGAAAAACCCATGAGGACCCGATGATGGTAATAAGTCGTTCCATACTTCGATTGAAAACGCCAAACAACTGCGAGAAACAAACGTGGCACAACACGAACGACTGAAGTCCCACAAAGAAAACCAGGGAATACCCCGCGTCGGAACATGCACGGGGCGCCATTCGTAAACCTCTTCACCCCACCGTGCCAGAACGAGCTCGAGTGCCCTGGTCTACAAAACCACGATCATTCATCACGAAGTATGGAGCTGGCCACCACCAGGCATTTCCCCGCATAGTACTGCGCGCTTCAAGTGTTTATCCTTTCAACGAGTCAAAGATGCATCTCTAAACTGAACCCTCTTCAGCGACCTTGGCCACATGTAACCACACGTAAAACCGTCACCTGTAGACATCCCGTCAAACCTCAGTTCGACTATAACTCTCGGCCAACGTACGCCTGACAGTGGTTGTTGGAAGCGTTTGCCAAACGACAACTCCTTCAGGGTAGGAGCCCAGCATGACTCGAGAGTGATTGAATGATCCCCCGAAGGCAAGCGACTCCAATCCAGGCGGCCACTGCAAGGTGTAAACCTTCGTGTTGAACTTACCCTCAAGCACCAACGTCTTTAGGCTCGTAGGCCAGGTGGTGTCGCTTACACGCCACCCGCAGCCTGACCCAAACTCGAAAGCTTCTAGCGTGGACGGCCACTTACCGCGTTCGACGGAAACCATGTCGTCGAAATCTTCCGGGAACACAACCTATGCAAGTTCCTGGGCCAATGAACGGCATCAACCTCCTGGTTAAATTTTAAGGGAAACGACACCTCCTACAGCCCGTCAGGCAACTGCATGCCTTGTATTGGGCTTTTGAAACTCCCCCCCAACCGTAGGACCTTGGGTGTGGCAGGGAGTACCACAGGAGGCCTCAGCCCCCCGTTCCACGCACCCCCCAAGGTGAGATACTGCAGCGAATCAGGCCAGATAACGTCTAGCAGGTTCTGCTGGAACGCTTCACCGGCCGTCAGAGCGATCAATGCATCCGGCCAATGATAGCCGGTCAACGGCTGGTCAAAGCACGTACCAAACGCCAAACGTTGCAAGCTACTGGGCCACCGGACTGCGGCTATTGGCTGGTTGAAACATCCTCCTAGATGAATGTCCTCGATGGAATCTACGAAAGTCACACCTTCGATGGACCTGTTGAATGTGCTTTCTAGCGAAAGTTGCTTCAAATTAGGAGGCATACTGATACTTTCGAGTGGCTGGTTGAAGCGGCTCTCGTAGCCGGATCCTGTTGTATTCTTATCCCTTACCCAGATCATTCGATGTAAGTATTGGATTTGGTTGGGTGAGGCCTCCTGCGCCGGTCTGTGGTCCCGCCCATTACTTTCTTGTTAATTATCCGATCTGTCACATCTTAGTTATTGACCACTCACGCCTCTAAGCTAGGTCTCGCCCACCCAAACTTTCTTTATTTTTCGCGGCGAGCACACGCAGAGAAATCGCATGTGAAGTCAGCCGACAACGGCAACGCGTTTGAGTCTGCGTACAGCTCGCTACGGGTCCTCTTGGAACCCGGTTCCCCCACGCTAGTAGTGGCGCCAACATATCGCTTCGCTACACTCTCCGTGCGCCACCCGGCAATTTTCATGATAGCGTCCATCGCCGTTCCGTCAAGCGACTGCGCTACAGAACCTCCGACGCGGAACGAGTGCATAGTGTAGCGGTGCGGCAGTCTCGCCGCTCGGAAATGCCCTTGTAGGGCAGCCGTCATCTGAACCGCCGTAAGCGGAGCGCAGCCCCGAGTTCCATCCAGCAGAACGATAGGAAACAGATGCCCTCGGGACATTTCCCAGTCAATACGCTCCGCCGCACTGAGGTAGGCCGTAACATTGCTCACCGCACAAATAGACGGGCAAGCGACGTCCGGACGCACGACCACGGCATCAACAGAGTCCCGGAGGGTCTTGCCAAACTGGAAGTTGAAAATCATAAGACCCTGCCCCGCGGGCAACCGCAGAACTTGCGATCCCATAGTGAAGGAGAGATCATGGCCTCGCCGCATGGAGGCGAACGCCAGCGAAAACAAAGCGACGTCCCTGGTGGGCTCAATACGTTCCGCCAAAGAGGACGCAGTCTGCGCGCGAGAGCGCATGTCCCTCAACAGATCGATGAGGACGTGCGGTAACATAGCCTCTGCCTGGTTGACAGCGACACCCACACGTTTTTATTCCTCCCCCGTGAAGACGAGGTAGGAGTCGACGAGAGGACTACAACAGGGGTTGCCCGAGCGCGTGGCAGGGTCCCAGCTGCTGTCTTTTCCCAACTGTTCTTGCATCGCCATCTTCAGCTTGGACACGATCCCTTTCTGCATGGACGCGGCGGCATACCGCTTAGCACATGGCGTGTTTGGAAGACAATCGCGGCCGTGAGTCGTGCCGACACCAGGGCATGCCCTGTCGTGCACCCGCTTGGACCACTACCTTGTGTTTCCAAGAAGCAGAGATAGTCAAACACGTCTCGGTCCGACGCCTGCTTCCAACCCCGACGTTGTTCAGTCGCCGAAAGTATGAAAGCGTCGAACCCGTCCGCTACGGCGCACTTGCACTGTTGAGGACGACGGCTAGACGCGGCCGAGAGGACCTGATCACCACGAGCGCGCAGCGCGTCGAAATCGATCGACACCCGAGCCGCTTGAGGGTCATGCGGTACCGGACGCCCGCGGGCAGGCTGAACACCGCAGGATCAACAATAGTTGTTATGTCCCACGTTTTCCGTCTGGCACGACGAACACAGCCTTCTGACTGCAGGAGGCGGCCATGGCGGAGCGCGAGTTCCACAGTGTACTCGGCCAGGAGCTTCTTCGCCTCGGCCTGGCGATAGGCAACTGACTTGTCGCCCGCCCGCGAAGTGGCCACCTTCCTGGCGCGCGCCAAAACTGCCGTGTAGGTCTCCACCCCGGGAAGGGGCGGCAGCCGAGTGGCCACCTCACCCAAACGGAGGACCAGCTCCTCCACAGTGCCCTGATCGCAACCGAGCCGGTTGCGGTCGAACATCCGCCCAAGGTCTAGCGTTGCCCCTGCTCCCGGCACCAGCGCCGTGTAGCACGGCAGAGCGTAGGCTGCCGTGGTCGCGTCCACAAACGCGGCCGTCTGGCGGTCGGGCCGGGGAGGCAGCCCAGGTGGAGGCAGGGAAAGCGGTCCCATCGGCGCGCTGGCAGCCGCTGGGGCCGCGGCAGCCGCCGCCGGGGCAGAAGCCTCTGAAGCAGGCGCAGCCGCTGAGGAAGCCGTTGTAGAAGAAGCAGCCGCCGAAGTCGCCGCCGTGGAGCGCCGCGTGTTGCGAGGCGGCATGTTACGACTCTCAAATATATCCCTTCTCCTCGATAGCTACGGTGTATTTCGGGAGAGAAAAGGGGGACTAAACTAGGTGGGGTCATTTTCCAACATCCTTTCTGGAATATCTGACTCTTCCCGATTTCGTTCCGAAATCTAGATGCGTCTCAAATCCGAGATTACGAACGACATCACCTCAACGGTGGCCGGCCACACCACTCCGTCCATGGGCGAGTCGAATAAATCCTTGGCCCGAAATACACGCAAGTGACTCGGCGGCAACATGCGAACATGTGATTTGCCCGCTAGCGGACCATAAGTCCGCGGAAATCGACATCATCCTGACGCCGTGCATGTTGTCGTGGAACTTGTTAAAAGAAGGGGCGGACGTACATGCCGACCAAGTAATCGCAACCGCAGTCGATGGCTTCAGCTTGGTTAGCCACTCTACCGATTCTCTATCGTATGTCGGCCCCTGGTAAATTTCATCGCCTAGGGTACTCCTGAGGAGAGGATCCAGCATCCCTCTGTGGGTTACTGTGGCACACATCGCTGCTACGTTGCATATCTGACAGGGCGGGCTTCAACTCCTACGCTGAACTGCACTCCAACACGGCCGCCGCGGACGTCGGCGGCGGCCGGGAGTTGCGCCTCCTGGGTTCAGAGCTCCTGCAGTGCAGGGAGATATACGCCGTGCTAAAGGCCGCAAATGATGTCGGTAAGAAAGTTGCGTTGTCCCCTTACTGCAACATGTTGTATTCTGTTGTGACAACACAGCAGACCTCTCCCCGCATTGGAATACATTTTTCATCGACGGCGAACAAAATTTAGCACCCAATCCCCAATCCGACCGGGTACAGGTTAACAGTAACTTCTCGTAGGAAGGATAAGGGAGCGCCGAGCAGGGGACATGCGTGCGAGCCTTTTATTTGGCAGTAGTCAATCGTTTGTTTCTTCTTGTCTTCCCTCTGTCATTACGCAAGGGGTGGGACACCTACCGGGGGTGGGAGATGTTTGACAAGCCTTAGCGGTTACACGAACGACCGCGCCTCCTCTACAGCACGGAGGGTTATTCACACAGAACCGACAACCGATGGCGAGTCGCCTTCAGCTATCGTTCTGGCAGCTGACTCAAGTTCTCAGTCTTGCTTGCCGTTACTCAAAATTTCTCCGTTATGATTGCGTGCAAGGTCCACACAAGTGGTACGCATTGCCGGGCCAGGCACTCAAGCCAAGGGATCCCAAGGCTGTCGATTTGTTTGATGAGAGAGGTGAGCAGTCAGGATGCAATAGTTGGGCGGGGCTACGTCGTGTCGAGGAGGAGCTCAACGACAGGTACTGGAGGGACTCCCCGTGGGTAGATCACGCTTGTGATCAGTGCCGGAAATACACTCCCATAGAGGGACAGGACTTCTGGACGCAGGCGGCCGCGATAGACGGCATACGTCCATGCGATACTTCAAGGTATGCAAGTGTTTTTTTTCGGCGGAGAATGCCTTACTCTTAGCTCGTTTTATTGCCGGGACTTTGTTAGGCGCATTTCGATGTTATCGCCGTTAGTTGGCGCTGCCGTGTGTTTCACATGGACCTGACTTTCGAGGCGCCGTGGGTGGGGGCGCTAAGTGTTACTTGAATGTCCCCGTACACACACTCCTTTGTTGTCGCATGGTTCCCGGAATTTTTTTGTTTGCCCAGCTCACGCACAGACCAACCATCAACGTCGTTTGTAACGCCTGTTGATCCCACAAAATATAACTCGACACCACCCTCTCCTTCAAACGTCCCGCGCCTTCACAAGCCCGTGATCTTTCAAGTGTGACCGTGACATTGAAGGGCTTCACTCCACGCAGACGTACGTTGCAACTTAGTGTCGAGCGAAAACACGGTGGAGCACGATTCCCTAGTAGCTAACCCTCGTCGGAAGCCCTGTCCCAAGCCCTTGCCGCTAGGCTGCACGTATTCGTGCATCATCACCACAACCAACGTTCAATACGTGTCGCTAAAGCTACCTGAATGGTAGCGTCATGCCCAAGTTCATCACGCTTGCTGAGAGACGCGTTAATCGACGTATCGGTATGAGGAAAAACGATGGCAGCTGCGCCGTCGATTAGCTTTCTGGGATAGTAAGGCGTGCCGCTTGTACAACGCTAGATCGATGGCTGAGGTTTTCGTGACACAGAGGCTCACCAACAGCATGCATAACGTAACCAGCTACGTCTTCCATACACTGCGAGA
The DNA here is from genome assembly GCA_000310025.1 of Ectocarpus siliculosus. Lineage (NCBI taxonomy): Eukaryota > Phaeophyceae > Ectocarpales > Ectocarpaceae > Ectocarpus > Ectocarpus siliculosus. The sequence goes on along the minus strand of FN649750.1, from coordinate 4,012,104 downwards.
CCAGTCAAACGGCAACCAACACAAACTGCGTATCGTAGGAAGGCAACAATAATCAAGATACGCCGAGGTCTTTTCGTGATCTTTTTTGATCTTTGAATGGCAGATACTGCGAGGACCACGCTGCTGTACACGGGCACAAATGCGCGTTCTGGGTCGCACAACCGCCCTGCGGAAACAATCGCGAGGACAACAGGCTATCGTGCACAGCACACAAGGCACAGGAGGACGAGTTCTACAGAAGGAACCGGGAGGCTACGTGGACTGCTGTACAGCGAGCGCGCTTCTTGGACCAGGAGGTGTCGTAGAATCAACGCATGCTACGCCCACCCCCCTTTAGGATGAAACAGCAAAGTACGACGAAGGGTTTTTGATGTCGGGTTTCTGCATAAACAACAATTGCGGCGGTGGCATACTCTGTGATTGGTTACCGACATGATATCGTCTTTACATCACCAGAGGGTTCGGGAGGGCTTATCAACTACTTATCAAGTACGTGTTTCGTCGTGAGTCTGAATAAAAGTCTTTGGACTTCTTCGAAGGTACAGAGCTGCTTGGCTCCTCCTCCTTCATCTGGCCCGTTTTACAGAACCCCAACAACTGTTACCCCTTTCCCCTTGCGTTCTTTATTTTTGGCAGTTTTTTTTTGGAAAACCGTTCCGATAGGGGTGCCGGTTTTTCTTCAGCAAGAACAAATGTTAGAGGTACTCCCGTACGTGATGTGCGCACGTTCCAATCTAAAAAGTCTCGCACAAGCGCCGTGGTTTTTGCATCGACTGCCCCTCTGCTTCACGGGTGAAAAATACCCACCTCAACGTATTTCCTTGAACAGAGCAAGCTATTTTACCCCTAACTCTACTCCTAACCCCACCACAGCTACAGGACAATAGGCGCGTTCCGGCCGGGATGGTCCCTCCGACATGGGTTCTCAGCCGAGGACGGAACGCGCCCGGCAGACGACGCGAACGATTTTTCTCACACCGCATGGACTTGAGAAAGAAGCTCCACACACCAACATCAGTTGAGGGTGTACATCACCATGTACTCCAAGAATACACTGTAGGAGGGCCTGCGATTGAAGCCCACTGACACCGCAGGCTTCGGGTTTAACCTATTTTGAACGTGGCGGTATCGAGTGTATCATAACGAATCTGGCGCGGATGGGAGCAGCCGGACTTAAGCCACATTGATCGGCACCATCACAAACCCCTTGCTCCCTTGTCACTGCGTGCGTGTGTGTGCCGACAACATAGCCTGAGGACATAAGGATGCTCCGTGCAGTTCTAGGAAGGAAGAGCAGCTGGGGGAGTCTTTCCGCGAGCTGGTCTTGCGGGATCATCTGCGGGATAGTGCCCCTCTTGGAGGCGGAAGGATGTGCCGATGTGGACGCGGCCCTGAAACATATTTTTCCCGATGAGGATCGACGCCCGACCATCCTCTTTTACGACAAGGCCTGCGTTCTGGACCGCTACCTGAGCGGCCGAGGGGATCTGTCCTGGGTTGGAACGATGCTGATCGTCGACTGGTACGTGACACGTGGGCCGGTGTTTCCAAAGCACCCGGGGCAATTCAACGAGAGACTACGTACACCTCGGCCTAAAGTAGGGCGTGCTCCCTGATAGTGAGTTACTCACAGCAGCAGGTTGGACGTTCTAAGTTGTAGTTGGCGTGGCGTTGGGGGTGACGTGTACAGTGTGTCCGAACTCCAACTTGGAATTAAGTACCACATACCCCGGCCGTACCCAATACCCGCGTTGTGCGCATATCGTTGCTATGGACGCCGGCAGGTTCCATTATCGGGGCCATACGGAGCTTGCGTGCTCTATCCTCAACAACCCAAACGACTACAACAACCCTCTTCTGTGAAACTTGCAGCAAGACCCACCCGAGTTCTGCTGGAACTCCTCCATCGCCGAGTCCAACAACGGGTGGCTAAGCGGTGCGTCAGATACACCCTGCGTCGAACCAATACCAGTTTCTGCTTAACACCGTCATTACAGACCCCCGTTGATGTCTTTTCCTCACTGTCTCACTCGTAGTCCGTATTGTTTCATCCTTTAAGGCTAAGTACCTCCAACTACGTTAACTACCCACACCTGTTCTGAAACGCATGCCTCTCTTGTTGACCAGGGTTTCGACATGTCCTCATGCGCATGCCAAAGGTGCTGAACCGTTTCGTCTTGGACAACAACATCTGCTTCAAGAACGAGCTCCTGCTCACCAAAATGCTGTTGTCCCAGCACCCGACCTTTGACCGTTAGTGAAGCACGCACAACACATACATCCGGAACGGCAGGTTGTAGACGTCAGGAACCGTACAGCTCCCACTGCCATCTGTTTCGTCCTCCTACGGTGTGTCGAGAGCGGGCCAACATTCCTACCGATCCGAGTTCCCTGGTGCGCTCTACCTAGCAGAGTGGAATTCCACCCGCACAGACGTCCTGGAGTGATGGGCTGAAGGATGCACTTGGTTATGGTTACACCATTCGCGCTACCTAATGGGGCTGCTTTACGTGCATTCGAGCCGTTTAGGTTGCTTCCTCTTATCTAGCTGCGTCATCTCACTTTGATCGGCGACGTTTCTTCCTAGAGTGGGTTTACTAGAATGGGTTGACGTTGTTGTCGTTGTTTTTTTGGTCCCATTGCACAGTTGACATTGCAAATTGCCAACGTTTCCCGTTATGGGTTCCCTTCCTGGCGGGAGTGTTGTCTGTTCTCGGGACGATATGTGCCATTTGTATGTCAACATCGTGGTTCCGACTTCTTGTCAATATCTTGGTTCCGACGACATCTTTTTTCCTTGTTGCGTCGTACACAGCGTAACGACGATATTTTACAATGTCCCACGCGGAGTTCGTCGTGAAGGTGTCGAGTGCGGATTTTCTATGGTGCTGTGTTTGGCTTCATATATTTTTCACATCATCGTCTTTTTGTGGCGTCATTACGTATGTTAGTATTTCCTTCGTGGTTCTTCAGGACCGAGCCAAATAGTGCCGAATATGGGGCATATACAGCAAGGGGTAAGAGATTCAGGTCGTGGCAGAAGCGACCCCGCCCCAAGAAGCGTGAGGGGGTTTCAACCACGTGGGCGCGAGATGGTCACGACATACATACCGGGTTTCATATCGTCGCCGAAGCGAACCCGTATTGCCAATTGACGTTCTGTTCCTTACTTGTATCTCTCTCCGAGGTAGTATACACGCATTCGTGCGTGCCCGTTCAGGTGACAAAAGGGTTTCAAACCATACCCGAAGCTTTCCCGCCCCGCGGCCCTCTTCATTGCGTCGGGGTTCTCCGTTTATTTCTGTGTCTCGGTGCAGATGTTTGATACATTGGCCCATAACCAAGTGAAGTTACACGGTGGGTACCCACGTGCACCATAGGCAATGCCCATGGGTACCCATGGGTACCCAACCCATACATAACCAAGTGATATTACCCCGTGGGTACCCACGTTCACCATGGGCAATGCCCATGGGTACCCATGGGTTCCCACAGACAATGCCCATGGGTACCCATGGGTTCCCACAGGCAATGCCCATGGGTACCCATGGGTTCCCACAGACAATGCCCATGGGTACCCATGGGTTACCACGGGCAATGCCTATGGGTGCCCATGATGACTCATGGCCACACACATGGTGACCCATGGGCACCCAAACTGATGCCTAACGCTAGCCCATGGTCGTCACCGTGGGTAGCCACAGGCACCCGTTGGTGATAACCGTGGGTAGCGATCCATTGGTATCGGTGGTGTAGCACCCTACGGGTGCCGACGGGTATTCGGGATGATCACCAAGGGACCTATTCGTCCTGACGAAGGAAAGACAACATGTCTTGGAGCTTTGAAAACAACTAAACCCACCGTACCGTTTAAATCTGAAACAAGTCAGTATGATGAAGAGACGTGCCCAAGGCCTCGGCGTGCGCGTGCACTGTACGAAACACGGGAGATGCGACTACGCCCTCAGCGTCGCGCCGTGGACCTGGGTGAGCCTAGCGCCGTGGATCTGGGTGAGGCCACACTGACGCGCTTTCCTCCGCGCCCACACCAAGCCAGTTCAGTTGTATCCTTTCTTTCTTTACATTCTTGCGCCGAGCTGGAATAATGCTGGACTCACAAACTGCTGTGCTGTGAGCCTCCCACGGAACCTTGGGTGTACCACCTCGCTGCGGCCGCGCCTTCGTCGACCCCGCCTAATCGATGTTATAGAGTACGCTTAATCTTGGTACCCGTTGTGATCCATCCCCGTGGAGGTGAAAGCCATTACGGTCCTCCGTGGGCCGTTGGTGGCCGTATGTGCCCATGGTTACCCATGGGCACGAATAACGATAGTGTATACCGTATATGACACAAGATAACACACCCCCTTGGCCGATTTTCAAAGCTCAATTTCTCAACAGCAGGAAGAGTCACAGCGCCGAAAACGGCGGCGTTGGAACCGTCTCGTCAAGAGCTGTTCGAAAACGCATTGTTTCGTTTATGCATCCTCTTCGTCGTGGAGTAATCGAGCTTTGAAAATCGGTCCAGGGGGTGTGTTATCTTGTGTCATATACGGTATGATTGCTGCGGATGGCTCTCGTGTACATACATGGGCTTCTTCGGTAGGTAGAGTGTCACAAGAACGATGTTTTGCTTGCTTGGAAGGTGTAGTCGAAGACGCATGTCTATACCTCTACCGCAGGAAGTGGTGGACGACCGTTTGGAGGTTTGTGGGTGGTCATTTTTATCTTGCCACCGGACTGTCGGATGCGCCCCAATCAAAATGGTGCAGGTTACCGCCTCTTTGCGTTTTCAGCGTGATGGCTAAAAGGCACCCGGTCCGAAGGGTGTCCACGTCTAGTCTCCACTCTCCAATGGTCCCTGCCGTGCAGGCCATGTTTGCAAATGCTCGAGGGCTGCCACCGATCCTAGGGGTGGCAAAAGGTGTGGAGTTTAGAGGCGTCGATGTACGGCTCCCGTTGAACGGCAGACTACTTCCCCACCTCGGTACCTGCCGCTGTGCGGCTGCTGGTGTGCTCCCTACTCCCCACTTCCCCACCTCCGTGCCTGGCGCTGTGCGGCTGCTGGTGTGCGCCCTACTCTCTGCCTACAGCATTTCTCCCTCCACCCGAGTCGGCGGCAGCTGGCTACCGGTCATTTCCTGGGCTGATGAATTGCCGGATCAGCCTCGTTGCCTGATGTTTGGAGCTCGTGTGTGTGAGGTATGGAGATTATCGAGGTGAGATCACCGTGCGATACCAATACCAGCATGCACAAACTTCCGGTCGGAATTCACATTTCCGATATACATGTCGAGTGGTCCAGTGGTACGTGGCGCTTTTCGGAGACTACAGTAGGTGTCCCGGTATAGTGCCGGTATGTGCCCAGGAGGGTAGCCCGGCACTATACCGGCCACCGGGACTATTGAAATAGTTCCTGGATAGTGCCTGAAGAGTGCCAAGCCGGCACATTCAGGGTCTACAAGTCCCTCAATAGTGCTGGCTTGGCACTGTTGAGGACTGTCAACTTCAGAGTGCAGCGTGTACACCTTGGGGGGCTGACAGAGTGCCAAACGAACGGCATATGGATTGAAAGGTGGGTGACATGGGCGGACTTCTTTTCGTGAGGCCCCTAGCCTGTCGAAAACACGGTTGGTCACAATCTACTTGGTTGACGAGATACATTTGTTGCACCCTTGTTCTCTTCCCACAGCCCACACACTCAGGTTGTGCACGTTGCCGTTGCCTTAAACTGTAGACCGTGCTGCCCGATCAAAACGCACCTCGCTATTAAATGGTGTACTGCTGTGGTGGCAAGGAGGCCGCAGCACTATTCAGTCAGGCAACTTCGAAGGCACCCCTCGAGTTTGAAAGAAAGACGCTCATGTACGCACCCGATGTAGATTTGGAGGTACAACATGGATGTAGAGCTCCTTGCATGAATACATCAAAATGCAGATGCAAACCCAAGGAAGGAAGAAGACAACTTCACTCTTCCTTCGATAAAATCTAGAGAAATGAAGACAAGCTTTCAGAGGCGAGATAACGGCTGCTCACGCCTGCTTCTCCACAAAACTGGCTGTATCACTCTCTCACACACGTCAGCTGCACGCAGCCAGGGAGTTATGACTATTACTACTGCACGAACGGATCTGGAATGATCAATTCCCCAAACGGTACTTGACCATGCGACTACGGCTCAACCGAGGTCTAGGTAGGCCTCCCCGCTGCTCGAGAAGGCCGGCTCCCTCTATCTGTCGCCATGTTGTCGGTAGAAGGAGGATGCCTTTTGCCTGTACCATGCATCCTGTTGGTCGTGGAATAATCAAGCTTTGACAATCGGTCCAGGGTGTGTGATACGTTGTGTCACCTACGGTGCAGTACGGTAGGGGTGAAGGAAGGAAGCTACGAGACCTGAATTATTCCTCTGCCGCTGTTGTCACCGTTTGCACTCCATCCTTTCCGTATCCACTCGTCTACATGGCTACCTCCGCGCAACCCATGTGCCGAACCTCGTTCTTTGAGGGGAAAGCTATGTCATTTACGCCAATTTTGGAAACTCTGGTACGCTTGTAAACGGTAGGGCATACCATCTCTCTCTGGCATACCCCCAAAAAAGGGGACTGTGTGAGTAGGAAGCCAAATACTGCCAATGAAGGGAGGAAAGCCGGGCTATTGATGACGGTGCCGAAATTCGGGGGAGGATGACAACGACACCCAACGTCATTACACGCACTAGGAATAGCAGAGAGAGAGAGACATGAAACCAAATTTCATCTGTGTGGCATAGAGGCGCAAAGGTTGCTGGCGACGTCGCAGTTCGGATATGTAGTCAGCTGATTCTCCCGCTACGTACGACGACTGGGGTGTCTGGTCAAAGGCTGAACAAGAGCTACGGCGAGTGTGCTGCATGAGATCGAAGCTCCCTTACTCCGCATCGGCTATCAACGCATGTGTCAACCCCTCCCCCGGCCGTTCGCCGACACGTTTCCTGGTTAGAACCAAGCCGAGCTGATATAGGAGGTATACCGCAGCCTCGTTTCTGTGCGTTTGCCGATCAAGCTTAAGCTTCCCAGGCCGGTGCCGGCGTGCCAGTGCAATGTTCTCATTTACACGCACTGCTGTTCGTGTGTCGTTCTGTTTTCGGCCCGTCATTGCATGAGAAATGTTTCGCCCGACGACTGGATAGAGGGCCAGGGCATGTTATGTTGCATGTTATGTTGTGAAGTGTCCTGCAGCGAAAAGTACACCTACAATCACCACAACAATACTCGCATTGCTGTAGTACCACCACTACGGCCGCAAACAAAATACGACAACGCCAACAATAGCATCAATCCCCGCAAAAGCCGGTGTCTGGATGTGACCCGCTCAATAGGTGTCTCCGCTCTCCCAATCCGTCCCCCCCATGCTGTTCTTGAACAGGATAGTCCGTTTCCAACACTCCTTTTCCCCACGTTCGATGTTCGCGTGCGTCTCCCACTCATTTTTCCCGGTTCCGGTCTCTTCCGAACGCAGGTGGCCACGCAGTGAAATTGGAAGTGGGGGAATCGGGCCCGAGGGGTGCAGCTGCAGGGGCTAGCGGCGGAAAAGGCTGCTGAGGTACCGGTTCGGACGGCCCGGCCTTCGATCAACGGCTCCGGCGAATGCGCCCTGGCAAGATTGGCAAGGTATGCATCAGCATCGTCTGGACTCAGACCGTTGTTTCTTCTGTTGTTGTTGTCGTTGATATTGGTTTCGATGAGGTTGTTGAGAGTCGCCATTTTCGTGGAACGCGTTTCTTGTTTTCTGTGTTTAACACGTTTGTGTGGTGGGTCGGCAGGCTGTTCCCCTCATGCAGCTTATTTCTTGCGTGCACTTGCCCCGTAGTCGCGTACCCTATTCACACGAATCACTAACTTGACAACTTAGAGTGGCTTTTGTACCGGTACACGGCGACATCTTGCTACGACCTGACTAGAACCGACAGCACCGAATGCTTTCCCATGCACTAGCGAGGGCAAGCGAGAGCCCACCCATGATCTTGATATATCCCCCCTATACCACAGAACGTACTGGAGGTGTCGGCACTGCTGCGATACAACCCTACCCACCCAGAAACACCACAGCTTCGCACAGGATGCGAGATGTTGGTAGTTTACATAGTTGTTCAAAGCGCGGTTTGATGACGAACACACCCACAACGCGTTTATGAACACTCGTAAACCTACGTAGTCGTGCCAAGTCCCCCTGCCTCTTTCACTCTTCCTTCGATCCCTTTCGCTCGCATGCATGCACCTGAACCCCCACCGGTCGCTGCATCACCGACGAAATGCAGGTGATGAAACGAGCTATCTGCACCCAACTACTATATCAAGCAGATTGGATGAGATCAGAGGCAGCGACATTGGCAGGGATGAGTTTGAGGGGGTGGGGCCGGACGGCGACGTAGAAGGTCAGTGAATATTTACAAATGTGGCCTGAATGAGTGCTTGGTTCGGCGACGTGCAGCTCCTTGCCTCATTGGTCAGCTGGACCACCGCCCCGCCTAGTGTGCCCCAGTTTTGCAGAGCTACCCTTTCTGTCGCCTCTCGCATATCTGTTTGACGCCTTTTCCACTTCGAACCGCCTCCTAGTGCGTCTTGATCGTCTACAGCTAGCCCGTAGCACCCATGTCTCTTCGCTGTGTGTTTGATTGGCGAATTGTTCGTCTCCTTTTGCCCGACAGGGCATGATAACATCGGCGCTTGTTCCACCTTTCTGCCTCCATGTTCGTAGTGACGAGTAGTTATGTGCTCGTGCCTCCAGGCGCGCTATGTAGAATACACGTCAGCGTGCCGTCTGCGTGCAGCGTTATGCTTTCGGATAAGCCCAATGGCACCGATCGAGGTCCGAATTTCAAAGCTCGATTTCCCTATGATGAATAGGATGCCCACGTTTCGGAATGCTCTTGATGAGACAGTTCTATCGCTGCCATGGGCGACAGCCACGTTTGGAAGGTGGTTTCATTTGCACGATGGGTCCAGGTTGCACACACATAGATGCGAATCAGCTAGGTCCTCGGGCTGCCTTCATGATCGCCAGTTGGTGTGGGTACTGGGACGCAGCAGCTCCCTCTGACTGTCTGGCACTTGCGCAAGAGGCGTGTGACAGCACTGTGTGTCAGCCCTTGGTTACGCAACATCACTTGCGACAAAACACACTATCTTAACTTTCAGTGCTCCTCGTGTGGTGTACAGTCAAATCTTTGAGCGGCTCTTTGTGTGACAACGTCTTATGGGGAGTTTGTCCAAGGCGTGGGTGTCACGAGGAGTGCCTAAATGCCAAACGTCATGGACGGATCGGGGCGCAGACATTTGTTCACGGCAGGTGGCCAAGAACGGCCTTCTTTTCATTCTTGCGGCTTGCCTGGAGGTCGAACGTCCGGCGTGTCTGCGTTGTAGGGTAAATATACCATACATGTGTGTGGCATTTCCAGTTCGAAAGCTCACTACTCGTTGGCGGGGGAAACTGCACGCTGTTGGTTTTGGAGTAATTCTCCCACAAGTGGTGGGGGAGCATGCGACTAGAGGCGAAACCAAAACTTGGCGTTTGCGTTCACTTGGAATCCGGGCATTCGGAGTGTTTCGTGTCGTTGGTATGACAGGGGCGAGGTCGGTGTTTTTGAGGCCGACTGACTTCTCTCTCATGCAGATCCCATGCCCCCGGTACCCCGTAAACATATGAAACATGTTTGCAGCCCAACCTGATGCATGAAACAGAACTAGCCTTAGGGCACCTGAGACCCCCTCCAATCGCATGACTTCTCATATGATAGTGAAATTTTGGGGTGAGTATTTGGGCACACTGCCAAACCCACTGCACCGACTTGTAGGTGCGTGAGAAGGGAGTTCGTCGCGAGGCATATAGCTCTCTGAAACTGGTTGCTGAAGTCAAACCCACCTGGCTGGGCAAACTGGCTCCGGCGATCTGCTAGAGCCTCCAATGGTTGTCGACACCTCGCATCCCCTCAAATCTAACACTTGCATGGAATGGAGTCAGGCCCCTGGTGCATTCTCTACGCTTTACTCATGTATTGTACATATGGAGTGCATGCGGTTGAAACCTTGAACTTGGCCCACTACACAGCGCGTGCGTGTGCGGTCTTCTGCCACATGAACATCTCGTGTTCAGCAAACGACGTCCGCTGAGCATGCTTTCCGTCATCCCACCTCCAACCGTTGTTCTATTGTACAATGTTGGGATGCAGAGAGAGAGAGAGAGAGGCACGACAAGGCACGGCGCTATGGGAAGCGGCCGGTCACTGTTCTGGTTCAATATTGTACGTGGGTTGACACCTCGAAAGTTCGTTGATTCGCATCGGATGAACCATGTTCTATAGTACGGAGTACAGGAGTACGGTCACAACCAGTACCTCGAGGCGCTACCCACCCGAGAAACTAGAAAAATAGCTCCAATCGGAGGCCGAATCTGTAGTCGGTTTTGTGAGCGATGAGGAAGAAAACCTCATGATGCGTGTTCGAATTAATCCGAAGAAACAATATATGTATCGACTGGGGCGACCCCCCAACGGTTGATGCTTGGCGAGCTGGGGGGGGGGGTGTACTCATAGTCGTGCATGCCGTAGTCGTTTGACCATTGACCTCGCATCCCTACAAAGCCGGGACGGAGCACGCCGGGTTCTCACCGGACCAGGCTCTCACATCACCAAGCGCGAAGCGCCGTGAGGTATTTGGCGAGTCGCATGAAGGGTGAGCTGCATCCTGCTAAGGGTGTTCGGCATCTTGTGCTTACTTCCTTGCGTACGGATGACAGCTACGTATGACTTAATTTATTTTCTGGTGCTTTCACTTCCAGAGACAGTTACAAGCACTGTGTAACTGCCTCGAGGATGCTTGACCATTTTAACACAACGTGGTGCGATCATCCCCCGTTGCGCGGAGTGAGGGTTCTCGACCCCGCACAACATGATCTACTCGACCACCATTCATGGTTACCGCCAAAAAAAAAACCGAGGTAAAAAAAAAAACGGTGACCTGGTTGCCGAGTTCACGAAGTGAAATGGCTTGTTTTACAACGTCGTTGCCAAGCGACGAAAACCCAAACCCCGATGGCAAACAAGGCCGAGGGGGGGGGGGGGGGGGACTCCTAATCCTGCATGCCGTAATCCTTAAACCATTGACCTCCCATCCCTACAAAACCGGGACGGAACACGCCGGGTTCTCACCGGACCATGGTCTCACATCACCAAACGCGAAGCGCCGTGAGGTATTCCGCGAGTCCCATGAAGGGTGAGCTGCATCCTGCTAAACGGTGTTCGGCATCTTGTGCTTACTTCCTTGCCTACGGATGACAGCTGCGTATGACTTAATTTATTTTCTGGTGCTTTCACTTCCACAGACACTTGTAAGCACTGTGTAGCTGCCTCGAGGAAGCTTGACCATTTTAACACAACCTGGTGCAATCATCCCCCGTTGCGCGGAGTAAGGGTTCTCGACCCCGCACAACATAATCTACTCGACCACCATTATGGTTACCGCCAAAAAAAAAAAACGAGGTAAAAAAAAAAAAACGGTAACCTGGTTGCCGAGTTCACGAAGTGAGTTGGCTTGTTTTACAACGTCGTTGCCAAGCGACGAAAACCCAATCCCGATGGCAAACACCGAGTGGGGGGCTTGTTTTACAACGTCGTTGCCAAGCGACGAAAACCCAAACCCCGATGGCAAACACCGGGGGGGGGAGCAAAATCAGCAAAAGTGCCTGAAGGACGACCCCAAGATGTTCGAGGCAGAGCACGGATCTACGGGCACCGAGCCATGCGCCTTCGGAGTCCCCTCAACAAACAATTTGGATGGAAGCAGCGAAGGTGGAGCGGGGTGTACCGTGGCATACGGGGGTACTGCAGGGAGCTAAGAGGTTCATGACCTCCTGGCACAAGAAAGAAGAGGAAGCTTGCCGACAACAAGCGCTCAAACGAAACAAGACGCCCGGCAACAGCACGAACACGGCAACAACCACTGGGAAGGGAGGGGCGAGGAAGACAGACGAGACGGCGAGGGAAGACAGGAAAAGCGAACAGGCGGACCGAGTGGTGCGAAATGCTGTGCCGGATTGAACCCCTTGAATAACTTACCCCCTCCCCCCCCAGGCACTGCACCATTGCACCGACCCGCCACGGACGATGACGTGCAAAATTTGGCGGTCTGGGGTGGCCCTCCTTGCGGTAGATTGTTTTGAGTTGTCTTGTGTTGTTGTGCTTGATTGTTTGTTTGTCGCTACGGTAGTGACTCCGGCGCGTGTCTTCTCTGTGTTGTTTCTCTCTCTCTTTCCCTTCTTCCCATCTGCTCTCTCCTCCTCCTTTTTCTTTTTCTTTCTTTTTCCCAGTCTATGGGTACCTCGCATAGCGTGTAGAGGCGAGCGGAGTGTCCTAGACTATCCGTCGTTTATTTCTATTGACTTGCGGACACTTCGGGTTCATTTTTTGTTTCGTATACCTCTTTGGGTTAGTTAGCCTGTGACCACGGGAATCGACTGCGTCAAGTGTTAGACTTGTACCGACAGAAGAGGGTAGAACGGAATTTTGTTTTTTATGTGAAGACAACAACAACAGCAATCAGGTTAGGTTTCGTGTGCGTGGGAACCACTGAAGGTCGTTGTCGTACCTGATCTGATTAATCATTTTCGAAAGTGTCATATTGAATAATATTGTAGTCCATTCAACCAAAATTTCCTCAATCGAATATCAAAGGTGGGTAGTTTTAAGGAGCCGCGGAACGTGAAGCGCGACCATTCTTTCAAGGAGGGAAAAACAGGCTCTATCTACCAGGGGCCCAAGTTTCAATATAAACGATTGCCCGAATCGTACCCTTATCGACCAGCACGAGGTCTATAGGGCACCGATTGTCGATCTGCTGGCGTGTGAGGCATGTGTGAGGAACAAGAAAAATAGGGTGCTCTTTACCGCACCGGTTTGGTCGTGCTCCGACAGCAGATGGCCGTGTTTCACCGCCATTTGTACCCGCAACGAGATACGCACCCCGATCCCCGCGGAGTCGTAGAAGAAATATATGGAGGACCAAAGAATCAGAGATCTCAAACACCCACAGAAGCAGTCTCGCAGTTGAAACAGAGGAAACACCCTCTGGGAGGCCCAAGACAGCGCTCGCGAGGGAATGGAGCCATGGACACAGCTCGTGGTGGATGCCATCGACATTGCTGCTGCTTCGGTGCGTAGGGACGTTTCACCTGGAAACAAACCAGTGCCTGCCACGGTCGGTGTTCTTTCTCGCATACATGCATTTTGCCGACTCTCGCCACCTCAGGTCCCATGGGTCCTATAGCCCCATGTTCTCCAATAGCCGCCACACAAGGCGTTGCACACACACCGCTCGTGGGGAATAGTTTCATAACTGCTGTTGCGTCACCCTGTGCAGAGAAACCACCGAAAACCCGGATCGGTGGGGGAACGTCTGGATGACGTTAACAGTATGTTGCGAATATTAACACACCCCCTGCACCGCTTTTTAAACCTCGAGGACGCCACGTCGAAAAGGATGCGTACACCCAGCAAGATGTTGGAAAGCTCTCCACGAGACGGCTCCCACATCAACACTTTCGGCACCGCCACTCTTTGTGGTGTGGGGCAACCGAGCTTTGAAATTGGTGGGACCTTTGAAATTGGTCCAGGGGGTGTGGTATCTTGTGTAGCCTACGATAGTGCTGTAGATACACGCGAGAACGGCCGTTCGTTGCAGGAGCTATTGAGCATTTTTTATTGATGATCGACTGCCACCCGCCATAGCACAAATCATCGTAGATTGACTACTGCGAGGTTTGAGTCGGCTACCCCGCGGCTCATTACTCCACCCTACCTACCATAGTACCGAGTGCGATGGAGAAACAAACCCGACGATCGATCGATGTGGATTCGAATTCATCTGTGAACTAGGTGCAAATTGATGTTGTAAGTGGGTGGGAACCACGACAATGTTCGTTCATTCACATGTGGGATGGGTCTCCTCTTCGAAGAAAGCTCTTCCAAACAGCAATACGAAGACTACCCATTCCAGGAAACATGTCCCGATCGAAGGGTCAGGACTCGGTTGTCAATTTGTCTAAAGAGTGATGAGGAAACCAATCTTTTGGATGGGTATTCGAGTTCACCTGAAGAACCGAACGCCAGTGAAATATGGATACCGTGGCTGAGATCTTGGTGGTATCCTGATGATACTCCGTCTCTCCGCGCACGCCCCACGCAGGCCACACCATTCGCGCTTGTCTTGGGAGCTAGACTCTTTCGCTCGCTGGTTGGCGATCTCATCGACTGGTGCATAACACGGCGGCAGTATCACGTTTCGTCAGAATGCAGTGCAATAACGGGTAGAGGGCAGAAGGCATGAATACCCGAATGCGACCAGTGCAAGAAGTACGTTGGCTTGTCGTGTTGGAAGTCTCATTGGCTGGCGGCCGTTGGAACGTTGGGTGGGTATTGTGTGTGGATCCGCTCGTCTATGGTGTAGCTGTCGGTTGCACCTTTGGGTCTACGTGAACCACAGATCGGAATTTCCCCAGGAAAGAAGAGGGCTCAGATCCACGTTGGCAGCCGTGGGGGCCCGGCGCTGGAGGTGTCAGATCCACAGCCGAGAGGTTTCCATCTGATTTGGTATGTTCGTCTTTAACCGTACGACTCACGCGCACAACCCGTTACCCGATTATTTCGGTGCACCATGCCTTGTGGAGATGCTACACGTGAGGGAGGAAGCCTTGCTACGTTCGGACGGAGTCATCGAAACGACCAGGGTACACTCGTGGTACACGAACACGGGACCCTCCATGCCAGCGGCAAGGCGATCGAGATGAGGAGACTGAAGGTGCGTGCCTCGCACTAGATCGTTGGTTTAGTGAAATGTTGAGCACTTAAGTGTTCCAACGCAGTAGTGCGCTTTATTGACAGTGGATATCGTTGGTCTTTCGGGGAGGTTTTGAAAAATGTGAAAGTACACACATTTGATGGATATACGATTATGTCGTGACAGGCTTCCACACTACTGAAGACGTGCAGTACTACCAGAGAGGTTGTTCGTCGAGCCACATCGTGGTATTGTTGGAAGGTACAAGCGTACAAGACAACACCTTTTAATTTTTGAGAATTCACTCCCGATGTAAACTGCAGCTGTTTGTAGCTGTTTCGCGACGTTTTCAAATACCATACAGCACGACGCATACTGCCGTGCGCCGGCGCTGCAATGAGTATTGCACCTTCGATAGTCCTGCAGTGTACCTTGTTTCGGTAAAGTGAGTACCCTGCACCAGCGGAGCGCATCTGGACTGTATATGGTACCCTAAAACGCCCTTAAACTGAAAATATTAAAAAAACCCAATCACAAAATATTGCGCTGAGACCTCAGGTCAGATTTGAAAAATCACAAAGTATTGCGCTGAGACCTCAGGTCAGATTTGAAATCTCGCTTCGCTCGAATAACAAATGGACACCCGAAACAATTCCTCCAAGGCGCGATTGTTTTTCTACCCAAACGATTTCATATATACAAAAACAACTAAGGAAACACAACTAATGTTTACATATGCCCGTCGGGTACATTTTTATTTTCGTATACCCTCTTTTTGGGAGAAGTAGGTACTGGGCAGAGAGGACGGAACTGTTTTAATGTGACGGCAACAACAACAACAATATTTCGTCCCCAGAATTGAAACAAAAATAAATATGAACCCAATATAACAACAAACAAGATCCCCAAACCCAATAGTCCAGCGGCCATATCATGCATGCGGCCGAAGAAATACATCGACTCGCGAACATTACGCGTGCATGTATAGCTTTTCTAGCAAATATATTGCCGATTTTGCCGAAAGCCCAAAGGGAAAAGGTATCTGCTGTTGCGTGAACAGCGACGGCGGCCGGTTCAGGGTGAACAAGCAAGCTGGTCTCCATGGAGTGAAGTACCAACAAATGAGGTTAACGCTTACTGTGGAGTTATAGTTTGCAGCAAGCATCAGCAAAAGCAGTGGCAGGAATATTGAAGTCGCGGCAATAGCAACAACAACCGCGGCAGAGCAGCAGTGCCAAGGGCAACATCAACAACACCGTCACGCAAACCAACACCAACACCACGACCGGCTTGTCCTGTGTTGTCGTCCGACAGGATAAAATATGGCCCCGCACCTGCACCTGATCATGGCCCACGGCCGGTTCCACCTGCGCGTCACCGACTACATCCCTTCTATTTCCGGCGCGACAGAGGTAAGGGCGGTAAGGGCGGCGCATTCCGCTCTTTTCATCCTCCCAGTCGAACTTTGTATTTAGGCACGCTGTCTTGACACCATTCAACCGGAAACAACGGCTCATCATTACATGTGCTAGCGCGGACTCCTGTTTGGATCTGCGTCTGTAGTATTGAAGACTGTGCAACCCTTTTCAGACATTCGCGGAGGGCATGGATCCCATTCACCTCGCGCGTTTCTCGGTGGATTATTGGTACTTACGCTTCTGCTACCGAAACTTTCGGAAGTACCTGCACTGATATCTGTGTGCTTCTTTTGTGGAGAAAGAAGACGCTTCGGGGACACGTCCGAAACACCGAAGTTTCAAAACGTGCGTTCGGGTGTTGTCATTACTCGTAGACCGTGTGGGCACAGAGGGCATTTGGAATTCCTGGTCTTGGATGCAAGTGGACACGATTGATTCCATACTGCCGTACAATATTGATGGTGGGTTCATTCGTACGTACTTCCGGACGCGTTCCTGTTGTCGACAAATCCCAACGCCCCATCGATCCGCCTATGTTCACGCAGGAGGACAAGCACGCCATCGTTCGGGAGGGTGCTCAGGGATTGTTCCAGTCGAAAAGCACCATGGTTAGGTTCACCGAGCATTCGATGGTAGTCTCCAAGATCCCTACCGCCAACGAGGTATATATTAGGGATGAAACCTCTGCCGACACCGCCATATGTTAAAAACTGTCGGTGGGTTGGGGGAAGATCGTATTTGGTTCTGTGCATACATACCCGACCCGAATATACCGTCAAAGATGTTTGGAGATTGGGGCACAAGTCGACCCACGCCTTCTTCGTGAGAAAGCCGAACAGAGTACACACGTGTGATCCCCTTCCTTTCTCTACCCCAAGCCATCAGAATAGTACACGCTGGCCGTCAGTAATGACTCGTCCCCCTGACCTCGTGTACAGTTGTCGTCGTTTCCGGTGTGTCTCGTTGCCGCTCTTTGCAGAAGGAGCCGAGAAAGAAAGTCGTCTTGGCTCTTGGATAACACGCTACCTCTGCCCCCGTTGCGCAGAGCAACGAGCGCAGACACATTACCACCTGCCCCCTTCATTGTTCTATTTCCCCACCTTTCCCCCAGGTGCCTACTACGACGACGAAAAACGAAATGGCAAACCTTGTTCTCCTATCTGAAATTTCCACGCGCTGTTCCCTCCGTCCTTGCCGCACACCTCTCTGCCCTTCCGCTGACTGCACTGGTGTGTCTTCTACAATCGAAAACACCAGATCAAGGGGACCGAACCGGGTGACTTCTTGCTGCTGGACACCACAACCAAACGGGAGGTGTTGGCCAAAATCCACGCTGAGCTCCGAGCCAGGGCTGGCCTGGGTGAGGCCGAGAAGGAACCCGCGCCCCTCACCGTCACACTTCCTGCCAAGGTCCTAACCCAGGAGGATGAAGACAAGAGCTCCGCTTCATCAGCCGCTGGCCTCAGTGGCAGCACCTCAGTAGGTGCCAGAGGTCACTGCCACCACCACGATGACCCTGTAGCGCACGACACCACGATCACCGTTGCGAGTCACCAAGGTAGCCACCGTCACTCGCAACTGGGATCGTGGTGTCGTGCCCCACAGGGTCATCGTGGTGGTGGCAGTGACCTTTGGCACTCAGGTGCTGCCGCTGAGGCCAGCGGCTGATGAAGCGGTGCTCTTGTCTTCATCCTCCAAAGTTTGGACCTGGGCAGGACGCGTGGCGGTGGGGGGCGCGGGTTCCTTCTCGGTCTCACCCAGGCCAGTCCTGGCGCAGAGCTCAGCGTGGATTTTGGCCAACAACACCCGTTGGCTCTGGTGTCCAACAGCAAGAAGTCATCCGGTTCAGCCTTCGGGTTCTGGTGTTCTCGCCCGTTACGGTAAGAGACGTACCGGTGGAGGCTGCGGAAGCACAGAGAGGCCTGTGACAGGGACGGAAGGGAACAACGGGCGAAATGTTCGACTAGTAGAAGAACCAAGGTTTTTCGTTTCGTTTCTTGCCACGGCCGCCAGTGACAGACCGTACCCGCCCCACACGTCAATGCAGACCACCCACTCTTGGGGATGTAGGCTTGTGGATGTTGATGATTGTCCCGTGTCGGTTCTCGAAAAGGTGATGTAGAATTTCGTCGAAACGTGTGTCGTAATTTGTCCTTGAGTTGGTGCGTGCTCTCTCCGCAGTGTATCGCGCGAGCAAAACAAACTCTATGCAGGAATGACCATTGATGTAGATGGATAGGCGCAGCACCCGATTGTGCAATCTTATAGTCACAGGTCAAAGGAAAAACTCAAGTGCTGCGTGTGAGCCTGTTCGTGCCCTGTGCAGCTGCAGCGCGGCGTACCAACTTACTTGTTGTGCCGCTGGACTCATAGTACGAGAGGCTTTCCAGGAAGTCCGAAAGAGAAGAAGGTGGGTTGGTGGCAATGTAGTTACTTGATCAGTGGAGGCCAGAGAGAATGTAGAGAAACAGAGTGAAGCCACAGAGGTGGATCTCTCCAGAGAAGCAGACGGTTGGAGAGCCCCCAAAGAAGCAGAGTGAGAGGACGGGGCGAGTACGCGCTCATCCTCGAAAATCATGGAATCACACCTATCCGACAACGTCGACCAATCACACGTGTTCAGAATACGTTTCTGGAAAGATTACATCAACACCATGCTCTCGAACTTGTGTCACGTATGCACATCAAGTATTGACTTGCACGCACAAGTGATTACCTGCACTGACGTACGACAAAACGCAGACTACAGTCTCAACAATGGAACTACTTCCAATTTCGACTGCTGAGCGCATACCAATATTCATTTATTCAAGCACGCATGCCTGAGTTTCTTGCGGCGGTACATTAGGGGGCGCGGGTTCCTTCTCGGTCTCACCCAGGCCAGTCCTGGCGCGGAGCTCAGCGTCGATTTTGGCCAACAACACCCGTTGGCTCTGGTGTCCAACAGCAAGAAGTCATCCGGTTCAGCCTTCGGGATGTGGTGTTCTCGCCCGTTACGGTAGAAGACGTACCAGTAGAGGCTGCGAAAGCACGGAGAGGTCTGTGACAGGGACGGAAGGGAACAACGGGCGAAATGTTCGACTAGTAGCAGAACAAGGTTTGCCGCCAGTGACAGTACCGTACCCGTCCCTCCTCGCCCTGGAGGGGATGAAGAGAGGTCGCCGCCGTTGCTGTTACCGTTGCTAGTGATGACACTGGTGGGCGATAGGGTGGTGACCGTTGCGGTTTGGCGAATTGACGCCTGATCAGCGACGTGGTGGGTGCTTCCAAGCTGCTCGGCATTTAGGTGTGGGACGGGTATGGTTTTGTCACTGGCGGCCGTGATGGAAAACAATTCGGAAAACCTTGTTTTTCTACTAGTTGAACGTTTTTTCCTTTGTTTTCTTCCGTCCCTATAGGTGCCGGAACCACCCCCCCGAGGTGGTCTGACGACTGTTTTGAAAGCGAGCGGTGCACAAACAAGGAGTCATTCCCAGATGATCTTTACATGGCCAGCCCAAACACCAAAGACTTGGGCGGCAGAAGCGGCAGTGGTCCCGGCGGCGCAGAAGAGACGGAAGACGATGACGAATCGGCCCCTATTGCCAACATGAAGGTCCACCCAACATGTTCGCTGAAGGTGGGGGGGGTACTGTCCGGCACCCAGCCGAGCCCCAGCATTTGCTCCCGGATATTCGGCAGCCGTGAGGGCGACCTGATTTCGTTCGCCAGGGCTACGGGCGAACCCCCACGCGATGCTGCGGCCGAGTGATGGGCCCGACGCCGGAGACGATCACAACGTTGGTGTCATCGGTTCTGAGGGAAATCCTGATGTCATGCAAGTCAGCCTATAGGTGCAAATAGAAAAGCGGATCCACACGCGACATGTGCGCACTAACAGTCAAGCAGCTGCATTGCAAGAAGCCGATCTCCCTCCAACACCGCGATACACCGCACAGCGTACCGTACCCAGCAGCAGCAGCATATGAATCCCCTAATGCTGATTGCGCGCGCTTTACGCCTTCCGCCCTGTACCTGCTTTTTGAGTGCACCCTCAACGAGCGTTGATCTGTGGTAGCCTGTTAATAGGCTAGCCTACTAGGATAAACACCAGCCGGAGAGGCAGAAGGAATGAGTGATGTACACTATTTTGACCATTTTATGGACATGTCCGTGGACGTCCGTGGCCACGTCCATGGCCGTCCATGGACACGTCCGAGGTACGTCCGTGGACGTCCAAGGATGTCCGTGGGCATTTTCCTGGAAACGTCCACGGACACGTCCACGGACATGTTCACGGACGGGTAGGTATTCGGACGTCCACTGGATCACGTTTCCATTTCTTTATTCATGTTGACGCGCGCCTGCCCCCCTGCTATGGGTTTCGCACACTTTCGGGGGTTTCGATGTCCCGCCAATGGACAGCCCATGGGCAGCTCATGGTGAGCGCTCCATCGGCTGTATTTTTGCCCACGACGGGCCGCCCATGGTCATGCCCACGGGCAACCCTACAATGCCCGACATGGGCTGTCCAACATGTGCAACCCATCGTGGGCAAAATTACAGGGAAGTACGGTTTGGACATGATCTTTTCATGGCTGGCCAAACCTTTTGGTTACAGGCACTAATGCCCAAAGGCGTGAGGGTAATCTCTCTTTACAGAATTGAAAGAAAGAGAAGGAAATCGAGGATGCTTGGGATCGAACCTCGGCCCTCGTGAAGAAAGGGTGCACGCACAAACCCTGGGGGAATACGTGAAGCAGACGGCGCTTTTGTGCCCCCAAGCGTATTATTGTACGAATATTCATACTATCTGATAGATATACTTGTAGCAATGCCAAGTGGTTGTAGGATTGTGTGGTACGTGGAATGTATTTCCAGGGTGTGCAAGGTACCCCTGTTGTATACTGCGTCGCCCCCTCATGGTGGTGCGTGCACGCGTGCGTGTTCATGTCTGTCCATGTGTTCATGTGTTCATGTGAGTCCATGTTTTTCATGTGAAGAAGAAGTCTATACAACAAACCCAGCACATCTTTCCTCCTTGGCGCGAGTTCGCCGAGTTGCCGACACCCTATTCAACACACGTCTTGCGACAAGCTACCCCCAGTTCGGATCATCCAAACACGCTAGCATGTGATATCACACGCGATCCCGAGGTGAGGTTAGCTATAAAAGGGTTCGGCTAGAGAAATAGATCATGGAAGCCCTCGACCTCAGCAACTTAACTGAAGAGGACCGCCAAGCATTATCGGCGCACATCAAAGAGGAAGTGGAGAAGGGAGTACAAGAAAAAATCAAGTTTACCGAAGAGAAGCGTCCCGCATCAGAGAGCGTGGACAAGCCCCCCGATGGAGGCGATCCCCGGCATGCTCGGCCGGCTGGAACAGCGTTAGACCCGCAACCTGAAGACCAGCCACGATGGTTGGAGGACCGTCTCGTTGAGTCCTTCGCGCGGGCAATGCGAAGGACCAACACCCCGGGGGAGGAAACCAGGGAAGTCTTACCCCCTAAGGACACCATCCGTGTCAGTCCTGTATGTAATACATGTAGCCCCATTTACGGGTGTGTTTGATTCTAGTGGCGATGTCCAGGTTGGAGTACAGGTTTTTGAGAGCCAATTTCGAATGTTGTTATAACACTGGAGATGCTGAGCAGCAACACCATCAGCATGCGCCTACTAAGGTCGTAGATCCGCTCAGGCACGTGATGATCTGCTCACCGTTTTACGTCTGAAGTGGTTTTGGTATGTGCTTGCATGCTTGTCTTCGTCGATTTTGTTTGGGTGTGCTCCGATAAACCTACAGCATACCTTGTTGAGTTATGCATACGTACGCGTCATCATCTTGCACATGTTTTTCCTGAGAGGTACAGCAGTAGACCCCATCAAAGGGCCTTCTATTCTACGTAAGGTTGCCAGTAACCCACACAAAACTGCGAGGTTAAATGGATATTGCGTCACGTAAGGTTGCCAGTCACCCACAAACTGCGAGGTTGTATGGCTACTACGCCACGTAAGGTTGCCAGTCACCCACAGAAACTGAAGATTAAATGAGATTATCAGCGAATCCTAACCAAGCTGCTGCATTACCTTCTTGAGTGCTTTGAAGTTGATGGGAATATTTTGTCCCGTATGTGTTAAAATACAGAGATTGATCTCCGACTCATTATTTTTGCGTTCACGTCGATAACAGGATATGCGAAGGCGTCATGAATCTTTGTACCCTCTACCGACAATGAGTTGCGTGTTACGAACAGGAGTCTGTTGCATGTCTAGCGGTAGGAGTTGTAGGGGGATACACTTGGAAATTTGGTCAGGGGTCTATGTAACCGACAGGAATACATGGAGATGATCTCCATTTCGTACCAGAACACTGTATGCACGAAAGCAGCGCAGTGGTTGCACACCAGTAAGAAGAAGATGTGTTGGGTTGTTGATCAGAAACACAGCTGTGTAAGCTCTGACATGGATCCAACATTGTCGTTTGCGTGACCGAGGAATAATTAACCTTGTCAGACAAATCGCAAGAATCGTTGTGTCACTTTTACGAAAGAGGAGTAATTAACCTCAGTCGTAGATTGGCGTTCGATTTGATAGGTAACCATGATGTCGTACAGAATGCGAAAGACAACGATCACTGCTGCGCAGAACAGGGGGCGTATTGCAAGCTATTCTCCCCAGCAGTGCCACGTGCTAAATTGACGCTTTGGGTGACTGATTTTGCCTGTGCCTTTCCCTTTCGGATGCGCAATCTCCCCTGCACTGCCGAGTCAATCCCCCCGGAGAGACAGCTGCACCCACCCCACCCAGGCGTATACGTGGCACCTGATGAAGCCCGAGCCGCGGCGATGCCAGCAGAAAAGGGTGGCCGCGGCAGAGGCGAGGGTGGCTACCGCGGGGAAGAAGCAGTGGCGGGAGGGATGGATGAAAGCTCTGGGGTTGATGGGCCGGAAAAAAATACTTCGTGTGACAAATGGTGTGACTTTTCTTATTTGGTGTTCTCATTGTTTTGGCTTTGGTTTGTGTTGCTTCGGCTTTGTGTTTGGTCTTTTTGAGTACGAGGTCGAGCCTGAACGAGTAGGATTTTATTTTCGAGGTTTTCACGGGATGTTTGGTTGTGAACAGCGATCACAACCTGAGGGAGCAGGTGGTAGAGGAGATTTTATTCTTGGAAAATTGGGATGCAGGGACTTTGAAGACCTCGAAGCAGACGTACGCTGAAGAGTTGGGGATGGAGTTTGGGGTAGAGTACGGGAAGGAAATTCCTCTTCCTGTAGGGTTGAAGCTTTCAGAGTTTGACCAAGATGAAGAAGTGGTATCAAGGCCTTTTCGTGAGCTGATAGGATCATTGATGTGGCTGGCAACGCAAACGAGGCCAGATATCGCGAACGCAGTGAGAGCGGTAGCACGGTGGTGTGCTTCTTCCAAAGAAATTCATTGGAGAGCAGGTCTTGGTATTTTGGGGTATGTGGTAAGGACTAGTGACTTGGGTATTACATTCAGGAGGGGTAGAGTAGCAGGGTTGAGCATGGAGGTGTTCGCAGACGCAGACTATGCAAGTAAGGCCGATAGGAGGTCTGTGTCAGGAGGGTTGGTGATGTGTGGGGGGGGATGTATTTCTTGATTTTCGAGGACGCAGAAGTGCGTTACGTTGAGCACGATAGAGGCGGAGTATGTCTCTCTTGCGGATGTGATGAAGGAAGTGTTGTTTCTGAGGTAAGTATGGCGTTTCATGTTGCTAGAAGCGGGTATGCCGTGTATTCCGGCGTTCGAGGATAACCAGGGGGCTATTCAGTTGGCGCAGAACCCGATTAGCAACAGTAACTCGAAGCACATCAACGTAAGGCACCACTTTATCAGGGATTTGGTATGCAGGAAGGAGATTTCGATTTTTCACGTGGAATCGGCGTATCAACATGCTGACTTCCTCACGAAGGCACTTAACGTGGGAAATTTCGAGTTTCATCGTAACTTCGTAATGAGTATGGATTAATACTTTGATGTTTGGGTTTATTTTGTGTGTGATCAAACAACTAGGGTGGCAACATTTTGCATTTTTGCCTATGGATTTTCTCAATGGATGGTGTTCTAGGCTGGGGGGCAATTAGTTCACTGAAGCTCGAAGAAGTATATCTGATACGACCGGGGATGGGAATTGATGTCTAGCCAGTGAGGCTATTGTTCTGGAGTTGAGTTGAGTTTCTGAGTTTATTTTCTTGTGTTTTGGAGTTCTTGAGGATCGAAAAAGACATGGCATGGTCACAAGCAGGGGGGCTGATAGATATACTTGTAGCAATGCCAAGTGGTTATAGGATTGTGTGGTACGTGGAATGTATTTCCAGGGTGTGCAAGGTACCCCTGTTGTATACTGCGTCGCCCCCTCATGGTGGTGCGTGCACGCGTGCGTGTTCATGTCTGTTCATGTGTTCATGTGTTCATGTGAGTCCATGTCTTTCATGTGAAGAAGAAGTCTATACAACAAACCCAGCACATCTTTCCTCCTTGGCGCGAGTTCGCCGAGTTGCCGACACCCTATTCAACACACGTCTTGCGACAAGCTACACCCAGTTCGGATCATCCTAACACTATCATGGAGGGTGGGTTTACCGAAAAGTGTTTCGTCGACGCCGATAGAAGACCAGCATGGGCCCTACGCCGACATGAAGCCATGGGCGCACTGTGTGTGGCATTCCCGCCAAACAACGGCCTCGGCCAAGACGGATGGATGGAGATGGTTGTTGTGTGTCAGCGTCTCGTGGAGGGTGTCGAGTTGACTCCATTTGCACCCAATGCATGCCAATAATCTAGTTCTCCGTCGGCAGGAAATAAAAATCCTTCGCTTTGGGGCTCCAAATTTGCTGAGATAAGGAAACAGATTTTGAGATAAGAAAATTTCCTGGAAACTTCCTGCAGGCGAATCTAATTCCGATTTAAGGCGGCTTCATGTGATTGGCTGTGGGACGACAGTCACCCAACGAACTTCCCCTGTTCGCAGGTACTGCTGTTTCTTGCGGTACGCTGCGTGACAGCTTCACCCTGATCACCGCGCTCCCACTGCCGTTGAGTGTGCGTGCATGCATGCGTGTGCGTGTCTGTGTTGCCCCCTCAACCCCAGCACACGACCTCGCACCAGAACAGCGACAGGAAGTACACATACATGCCCGGCAGCCCTGTACGAGATGCTGTGTATCGCATTTCAAGCGTTGGGGAGAGGTTTATTTTGTTTTCTTTCGAATTGCTTCATTATTTCTTCGGTTTTTAGGCTACGTGTTGGGGAGAGAGACGCACGAAACGCTCATCGCCTCTCCGGCCGCGTTAGCTGCGAAGGCCGGCGTCAACTCTTACAAATCCATCTCTCTCCCCACGAATACTAGCCGGGGGAATACGACTGCAACCGCAGGAGTCCCAAATCTGACCAAGTCCTCAAATGGTACACACCATTCTACAACACCCACATCGAGGTCAGTTTCTGGACGATTACCGAATATGTCAACTATCCGTTCCCCACACGGTCCCCTCCCCCGGCTGTCTCGATACTATCCTGCTGCCGTCTGTAAGTTTCCGTGACACTCGCCGCGAATCCTCTACATTGTTTCGCGCATACGGCTTGTATGCATCCGACCTCCACTTCCCTTCTCTCTGAATCACTCGTTCTGCGATGTCTCCGCCCGATGCAAGAGCCGTCGCGCCTCCAATTCGCAACGAGTGCAACGCGTACTCCTGGGGGTTACGCCCCGACTTCGCTACCACTTCTCTGACTGCACGGAGGGCAGCACTTTACCTCACTACTCTCACTGCTCTTCCACTACGGTACGAAGCCAACGGTGCGGAGTCAGGCAACGTCGCATGACACGATAACAGCTCCACCACAAGAGCCACCGCGCCGCCGCGTGCTCTCACACCTGACTGCGGTCCGGTGACTTCGTCTCGCGTACGAACCCGTATGTTGCTTTTCTGCTCTTGATCGGCCTTGTGCCCTCTAAACCTCATCTCGACACGGTCTGCTCTACGATAGTGATTAAAGTCTAGTTGCGTCCCGTCGGCAAACAATTATTTGTCCGCCCTCGTCAGACGGTGTGCCTCATGCACCCTGCCCGCGTCATTCGCGAACACCTCATCAGACCGTGTGATGAAGAGATAGGACAAGCACAGACACAGCCACATCACTCTGCCCCCTTCCCCCCAGTTCTGCCTTGCGCTTTCCCCGTCCAGCAGCATACGCCAAGACACAGGCAGGCGCACACGGCGTACCGTCCCCATAGCCACGTGGTTCCTCGCAATCCCCCTTAGCGCACATTTCAACATCGGAGACGACAAGTCTAGCTCGACAGAAGCTTCCAGCCTATGAAAATGTTGCACAGCCGTGAGTTTTCCGGATATTGTACTCGCTAAATTACCCTCAGACTCGAAACACCAGGCTACGAAGTCTATCAACTCCCACACATGAAGGTCCCTGGCACGTTGCCCTAGGAACTTGGGCTTCTCCGTCAGCCTCCGAAACGTGCACCAAGAGTTGAAGCCTGACGTGTAAGTCCTTCTAGACGAAGACGCGAATCTAGCGCATCACCTTCTTCTTCTTTTTTCATCTTCTTTTTCCTTATGCATACAACACGTAGTTTTATGTCTCTTTACATGTTTGGGAAGGGACCTATCTGAGCGGCGCGGCGAGCGAGACTGCGTTGGCTTGCCGCCGCTTATCTTACTGCACCCTCCCCCCTCGTGCTAAATGCACGCAGCGGTGAGGTCACAAGAGTAGCGGGACGCGAATAGGAACACGGCCGACACGATGGATGTTGGACACGAGTACACACCTTTATATGGAGAGTCGCGTGCTGGTCACTTCCCCAATGCTTGCGCCGTGTCCCGTCCCGCCCTTTTCTAAACTGCCGCCGCTACTGCGTTAGGCGGCTGCTGCTGTCCTTCCGTTGCTTCACGCGCTCTGTAGCTGTCACACGTTACCCGACTTTGCTACAGCCCCTGCGTGGACTCGATCACGGAATGACACCCCCAACTATAGACTAATAATTCCAAACACCGTGACCCTGGGTTTCCGGTAGAAAATGAAGCCAAATTCTAATTCGACTGTTACAAAATAAACACCAGTTTATTCTATCTGCTTCGACGAACAAACCTTCCTGTTTTTGTTTTTCGTCTTCTTTGTTTTTCAGTCTTTTTCTTTTGAGTCTTTCTCTCGCAAGCATGTGGTTTTTGCCTTTATTCGTTCCCGTGAATGCTGTTGAATGCACTTTCCGATTACGTATGCGGCCGCTTTGTATACCGTGGGACTTGTCAATACCATCAGTGGGGACTTGTAAATACCATCCGTGGAGACGATAGCTTACGTGAGCATATTATCGTCGATGCCTTCAGCTATATTGCCCGTCTGTGCGCGGCACAGACAAGGTTGTACCGGCGAGTAGTACCGAGTAAGCCGGGGGAAACAGAAAACAAGGCACCTGCACCATGTGCATACTCTTGACAGCATCATGCCCTACTGCCGCGGGTCGATTGGTTATGTCCGATGCCGCAAGGTTCCTCCACCCTGTGCAGTACAATGGCTGCTATCGCGGCACGTACAGCAACCGCGACAAGTCAGCGACCGACCATACAACAGGCCCCGCGCTTTCTTTTTTTTCGGTTGATTTTTTGTTCAGCGAGAGTACATCTCGGGTGGGATGAACCGCATCCCATGTTTGGGAAGGTACCTATCTGAGCGGCGTGGCGAGCGAGACTGCGGTGGCGTGCCGCCGCTTATCTTACTGCACCCTCCCCCCTCGTGCTAATGCACGCAGCGGTGAGGTCACAAGAGCAGCGGGACGCGGATAGGAACACGGCCGACGCGATGGATGTTGGGCACGAGTACACACCTTTATATGGAGGGTCCCGAGGGCGCGCTGGTCGCTTCCCCAATGCTTGCGCCGTGTCCCGTCCCGTCCCTTTCTAAACTGCCGCCGCTGCTGCGTTAGGCGGCTGCTGCCGTCCTTCCGTTGCTTCACGCGCTCTGTAGCCCTCACACGTTACCCGACTTTGCTACAGCCCCTGCGTGGACTCGATCACGGAATGACACCCCCAACTATAGACTAATAATTCCAAACACCGTGACCCTGGGTTTCCGGTAGAAATAAAGCCAAATTCTAATTCGGCTGTTACAAAATAAACACCAGTTTATTCTATGTGCTTCGACGAACAAACCTTCCTGTGTTTTTGGGGGCGGGGGCACACCGAAGTCAAACACGCTCTCTCAAGTAGAAGCAGAGAATACTCTTGCGGCGCGTCACCAGAAGGCAACTGCGTGCTCTTCCTCCTCTCTGCCCTTTTCTGGTGGTGCTGCCACCTCCTCTACGTCGATGGTTGCCGCGGTTCGTTCCGGCGCTCTTTCTCCCCCTTGCTTCAACCTGTGTGTTGACGGGCGCGTGTTGCTGACCTAAAGCCGCGCAACAACCAACCCCAACTTGGTTTTCTGACCGTGCAGCCTCCCCCTTTCTGTGTTGGTGGCGCGGCAACTCCAGGGCCTTTGTGCTGGGCGCTGTTTTTTTTTTGGGCGGCCGCTGGACACGCTCTTGCAGGCTGTGTGTGTGCGTGCGTGTGGGTGGTGCCTGATGATGTGTTGTGTGTGGTGCCTGGTGTGTTATTTCAAAGATAGCTGCTAAATCGAAAAGTTGGCAAAATTTTCCACCAAACGAGCCTCCCTCCGCTGTTAAATCTGATTATTTTCCCCTTATCTTGGGTTCTGGCGAGACTGTCAGGAACGATCCTCAGAACGATGGCTTAACTCAAAATATATTTCTCTACTGCAGCTTTTTTTTGGTTCCGAAACTGTCTACTATCCAAGAATCAAACGATGCATATTATCTTCGTCGCAGCTGATCATACGACCTAACACTGGCGTCTCTCGGACGTTTGTCAACGAATACCAATATGCCGAGTCGCTGAAACAGGGGCACGCGAAAAAAATATTATTTTACTAAAGGCAGACACCTCCGCGGGGGGGGAGTGGTACCGGCATTTTTTCGGTGTCTTGCCAGGGAGGTAAAAGGCGCCGAAAGTGGAAGTGCCCGTGGTAATTTGCGTATGAACATGTCACCGCTTGCTCACGGAAGTTACTTGTTGAATCAATTATCACAAATGACCCGTCCGTGTGCGTGCAGCAGCTAGTTGCACGACGACGTGCGCCTCAAACCTTCATTCCTTCCTAGTTCCCAGCCATAATCTACAGCTCCAAAACATACAAAGCTTGAGGTCAAATTCAGGACCGGAGACATAGGCCTTCGCGAACGTCGACGAAGACATAATACGATAGACGAAGAAGACAAACTCAGATGCGATTGCGGCTCCGAGTGCGAAGACAGGGTTCATGTAATCGCGGAATGTCAGTTGTACGACTAGGAGAGGGAGGTGTACATGACTGAGCAGGGAGAAATTGAAGGGAGGTAAAGGGAGGAGATGTTTAAGGCATGGAATAGAGAGAAGACGGTAGCTGTACTGGGGCATCGGAAGTGCTTTGAAAAGGCGGGAAGTTATATCGGTACAAGTGATATCGTTAGGATAGATAGACTAGGGAAGACATTTTTGAGCCACCTTGGCAAAATGGAAGGAACGATTGGCCATCGGTGATCGGTCCTATGGGAACAACGCTCCTTCCTCTCGAGAACGCGTGGTCAATGGCCTAACCGCTGAGGCACGCGAACGATAATAGTACGCCCCCCTCCTCCGAACCCCCACCACCCGATGTTTGCCATTGGGGTTGGGTGTTCGTCGCTTGGCAACGACGTTGTAAAACATGCCGCCCCCCCCGGTGTATGCCATCGGGGCTGGGGTTTCGTCGTTTGGCAGCGATGTTGTATAACAAGCCGATCACTTCGTCAGCTCGGCAACAAGGTTACCGCTTTTCCTTTAGCGTTTGTTTTTTTCTTGGGCGGTAACCATCAATGGTGGTCGAGTAGATTGTGTTGTGGGGGGTCGAGAACCCTCACTCCGCGCAAACGGGATATTTGCACGATGTGTTAAATTGGTCAAGCATCTTCGAGACAGTTACACAGTGCTTATAACTGTCTCTAGAAGTGAACGCACCAGAAAATAAATTAAGTCATACGCAGCTGTCATCCGTACGCAAGGAAGTATGCACAAGATGCCGAACACCGTTAGCAGGTTGCAGCTCACCCTTCATGCGACTCGCCGAATACCTCACGGTCCTTCGCGCTTCGTGATGTGAGATTCTGGTCCGGTGAGAACCTCGGCGGGGTCTGTCTGGGCTTTGTAGGGATGCGAGGTCAATGGTCTAACGACTACGACATGCACGACTATCAGTACACCCGCCCCCCCCGGGTCGCGAAAAAACTTTATTTTTTCGCGGTACATTTTGTGCAGGCTTTCTTGCTTTCCTCCCCCTCAATTGTGCG
The DNA here is from genome assembly GCA_000310025.1 of Ectocarpus siliculosus. Taxonomy (NCBI): domain Eukaryota; class Phaeophyceae; order Ectocarpales; family Ectocarpaceae; genus Ectocarpus; species Ectocarpus siliculosus. Next base: position 3,981,503 of record FN649750.1, on the reverse strand, counting down.
TGCTTGCGTGTGCTGGTGGTTACGGCACGTGCGCAATGGACCCTGTTAGAAGAGAAGTTCGATAAGTTTGAGAAAATATGTTGTACATCCGGTACCGGAAGAAGTAGACTAATACTTCCTGCAATGGCTGTGATGAACTGGGTACACTAGTAGTTGGTTTGGAAGCCTCGAAGTATACAGTAGTGCTTGGGACAACGTCCCAACCTGCAAAGCTCAGAACTTCTCAAACCTTTTGCGACACATCCACCACCACCAGTTGACCTTGGGCGAATATGGCGAAATAACACCATCAAACGACACACCAGGACCAAATGACACATAAAAACCATGTGTGGAACATCATCAATCCAGGCTCACTCGAGCCGGCAAAATTCCGGACAGGGGTTGGCGATGAACCTACCCGTACACAATTGCTTTTGCCGTGCGTTGTACTTATTATCCAACAAGGCCAAACAGCCGCTTCTTCGAGCGCTCGCTTCGAGCGCCTTCATCCTCCCTCCTCCTTCCTACAGGCAAGCTCACCCAAGGGCCCAGGGGCTACGTGGATTGTACTACTCTCGTGCATGAAATGCGCCCCCTTTAAATAGGATGTTTTTGTATGGACTCGATTAAAAATGAAAATTGTATGGTGTTGTGGGGGGGGGGGCGCACTCTTATACTCTGCATGTCTTAAAGGATGGACCATTGACCACGCGTCCTCGAGAGAACGGAGCACTGTGTTCCCAAAGGACCGATCACCCATGGCCAATCGTTTCTTCCTAGATTTAGCCAAAAGTGAGAAAAAAATGTCGTCCCTTGTCCATCTATCCTATCGATATCACTTCCCGCCATTTCAACCCACTTCCTATGCCCAAGTACAGCTATTAATACCGTCTTCTCCTGACTATTCCATGCCTCAATCATTTCCTGTATCTCCCTTCTTCTATTGCAGCTCAGTCATGTCCACTTCCCTCTCCCTCTTGTTCACCAAATATTAAGCCGCAATCACATTTATTTGAACGCTTCGCCTCCATCGCCTACCTTCTTCTTAAATTTTCGTTTACATTCTCGAAAGCCAATGTCTCCGGTTCTAAATTTGACCTTAAGCTCTGTCACGGCATCCATTGGTTCACGTAGGTACTCCTTGAACCCTAGTCCTTCCTTCAACATTCCGTACAAATGTAGTACCTCCTTTTTCTTGGTTTCTTCGGTTGGATTTTGTTCTTCTCTCTCGGCACAAGACACAGGGGGGGGCTTCGCCCTCCCCCCGGAGAGGCTCAAGATAACGTTTTGGGGTTAGGCGTCGGCATTTTTTGTTTATTGGTCGCACCTTGGGTCACGTGATGACATTTCCCATGGTACCTCGTTGGGTCTGGGGCGCCATAAGGATATTCTCATGGTGCGTCATATGGTACAGTACCCCATGACAGAGAGCGTCGAATCTCTACGGAGCTGCTGTCGAGTGCCGAGAGGGTCTCTCGAGCGTCTAACGTTGGATTAGCACCGGAGATCTATTCCTCGATTCATCATTCATGATGAGGGTTGTGTGTGGACTACATCATTTATTTGTCGTCGCCTCTTATGTGCTGTTACAATATACAATAGGCTGCTGTGACCACTAGACAGTAGACAAACGGAGGTGAGCAAGATATTACGCCCGTGGATCGCGAACATTCTAAAAGTTTGTCCATGACGGAAGAGGATATAGTATAGTATCAATAGATCCCGTGGATCGTGAAAATTCTGAAAGTTTGTCATTCCATGACGGAATAGGATATAGTCTATAATAGTAGTATCAATAGATCACCGATATCTTTTGGGAAACCCTCACAACACCATTCCGACACTCCCACTCTGCTGTGGACTACGTCGCCATCGATCGTTGTTACATGGGCCGGGGGGGGGGGGGGGTGATGTTTTGTGTCAAATACGACGCTCACCTCCATGTTGGCACTTTTTGCGGTGGTGATTGGGGCCGGGGGTGTGACATTTTCTGTCGCCTGGATTTTCGGGGTGTTACAGCACTTGTAGCGCATCTTGAAAAACGTCCCAAATTTACAGTAAAAATGTCAAATATGTAAATTATTGGAATGAGTGTAGGAGAAAGAGAGAACATATTGGGTACAGGAGGGGTAGGAAACCAAGGCATGCACACACTATTCTGCGTTGTAGCTCACCAGGGGGTGGTCACACGACATCGTTCAAGCGGGAGGTCGTCCCTGTCAGCTTGGACGAACGGTTGGCTTCTCGACGGTGATTCTTCCACTGGTGCTGCACTCCGGCTAGTAGCAGCCCGAGTACCACAGAGATCTTCCTTGCGAAACACCCTGCATCGGCCTCAATGTGCTGGCAGTGTGCAGCAGTCGATGAGACTACCAAGAGGAGCGAATGGTGTGCCGGCACGGTGTGTGGTTTGCGTGTGGGAGCACTCGAGGAGATGAGACAGAGAATCACCTGGATACCACCAAATTTGAGACGTTCCAATTCTTCAGATGAAGTTCGGGCACACGTCCAGGAGAATATTCGTCGCATGTGAAGAATCGAAATCTCGTGATCTCCACCCACGTACAACACGGCTAGCGGAGGGCATCACAAGCGCACGGACAGCAGTAGATACCCGAGGCACAGCCTCTCCTGGCACGCTCAGCCACTAGATTCCCGAGGAGAAGCTTCTCCAGAAGCACCGTCAGCGTCATGGAGGCTGCAACCACCTGACCTGACGAGGCACAGCGCGGGGTAGGGATATCACCCCAAGGCCTGCCCTGCTCTCCAGCAGGCGCTATTAGGCCGCAAAGCATGAAGACATGACACTGACCTACAGCTATCCCTCGTGAGTATTCGTACTGCTGTGAGGGCCGTCGTGTCTCCTCTGCCCAACTGTGTTGCTGCTGTGTTGCTGCTTACTGCCGGCTGTGTACTATTTCGTAGCTGTGCTGTGTATACCATCATACCATCCGTTCTATGTGTAAAGTTGACCAAGTCATCGGCAAGCAGCCTGCCCGAGTATCGGCTGTTTTGTTCAGCCGCTGCTGCCTGTTTGTTCCGCTGGCATTGCAGGTGCACACCGCACTTTCGGTAGTAGTGAACGTGGGCCGAGTAAAAATGGTGTTTGGAATCGTGCTGTGTGTGTGCACAAGCGCCTTTTACGAGGTTGTAACTACAATGTACACGCTTTCGTGCACAGCAGTTGCATGGGCGTTGTATGCCGTTGCCGCTGCTACCCTTGGTGGAGAAGAAAACAAAACACGAATATCAACGAACCAAATCATAGGTGTTATCCTGCACCCAGCTGAACCTTGCTCCGGCCGTTGCCGCCGCCATCACTACCACCACCAACCATTTTCGCTTGTTTCGCAGTGTACGAAAAAGAGGAGTTGTCCCTCTGCCTGTTCGAGACGCCTGTCACGCGGCGGCGACGGAAGCTCCGACACAGACGCGTGGATGTCAGGGCGGTGGGTGGGACGGAGGCGGGATCGGGGGCAGCGGGGGCAGCGGATGTAGCGTCACTGAGTATCACACAGTGTTGAAGGCCTCCGGTGTGATCGAGGCGGGAGACGCGGGCTCCTGCCAAGCCAGCGTTCTTTGTCGGCAGCGTACGCTCGGATATTCTTCTCCTGCGCGTCATGTTGAGTTTCTGCCTTCGAACCAGCGGCAGCACTCCAGAACGTAAAGACCAAGAGCGAAAGACCGAGCGAAAAGCAGCAGACAATTAAAGCTGCGCTGGCTAACTGGAGGAACGCCTTTGACGAAAACTAGGACAGCTGCTCGCGAAGTCGGAGATAAGTCCTCCTGGACGGACCGTAGAGTATCATCTGCTGCGGTTTCTTCACAGCAAAGTATCATCTCGTTGCAACACACGCAGTGGTAAGGAACGCCTTGTTGCGGGAAATGATAAGCCCCCCCGACAGGATCCGGGCTGCGAGATGTCGAATGAGATTGGATTGTAGGCAACCCCGTTACCCGCGCCACCCATGTCTTCTTGCTTCAGCCTTGTCCCGAGAATGTAGGGCTGCGGGGCGGGTGACGTTTTTCAGGATGCCATATTAGTGAATATTTTCACTCGTTATTGGGGGAGGGGTAAAAGCTAGACCAGAGGTGCTTGCGGTTTTCATTGTATCGATTATGCATCTCGTCTCAGTTATATAGGGTTTGGGTATAAAACGTTTCGGTCACTCGCGGCACTTGCGCGCGTTTCAATTCGGATCGAACCCGGATCGAAGGTTTCCGGTTCAATTGGAGTAGGCACGCCCGAATCAGATCGAGGGGCGAATCTTTGAGATGAAATCGGTTGAAAACCGTGGTTGGCAGCTTGGGCGGGGCGGGAAAGGGAGGGAGGTGCACGGTAATCTGTGAGGGAAAACGAAGCTGACCCTTCTCAGGAAACCTTTCAAAGAACATGGAAGTGATTGTTCGGCAAACACAGAAAATGATACTCCACCCTGAACCCGGCCAACCATCGAGTTGACGCATGCAAAGGCACAAGCTCGCCACCGCGTAACACAGAAGTGGGGGGAACACTTGGACCGTGGGTCCCCATCAAAATGTAGCCAAAGGCAGGTTGGAGGAGTCCGAAGGCTAAACACCCGTGTTGGTGTTTGGCATTCCGTTATTCATGACTGACATCATTTCATTAGACGGTCATCGGGCTGTCGACCCCGGAATACAGCCGGAATTCAAAAACATGCCCAATCCGTCACGCCTGCACGCACTCATCTCACAAAGTTCATTCGACCCGAACATTTTTGCTTATGCACTCATTTCATAGAGTTCGTTGAACTCACTCGATTCACTACACTTTATTTCACTATGCATAACTCGCTCACTCACCCAAGCCAGCTTACTCAATCCCTTTCACTAAACCAAGTAACGCTCAGTACTCGCTTACTGCACTTAGCTCACTCAACTTACTTAACTCACTCGACAGCGTAGGCTACTGCACGCGGAAGTCGATCACATTTGGCGACTGGCCATGATTTAGGATGCCCTACCGAGACTTGTGACTTGTGACCACGGACCGCGTCTTTGCAAAATTGTGGGAATAGCAACTGACACGAGTTTAATGTGAAGACAACATCAACAACCAAAACATAATCAAGACACCACCAGCCGCGAGCCATAGGTCGAGATCGGCCATTGTGGAGGAATGGGGATAAGAGGGTGACAAAAATGAATTGAAGTCGGAGAGACTGAAGGTTACAGCTGCAGAAAATACAATTTCAACTCCGGAAAACAACACACTTTGCGGACGGAACACACACCAAGTCGAGACCTCGAGTTTTAACAGCCGACAACAAATGGTGTACGACGCTACATGTTCTCGAGCTTCAACACTCGAAAGTATCTACGTTCCGCCCCCGCCCCATGGTCCTTGGGGCCGCCAATAGTAGTCTCCGCCGGCAAGGCCGGACCTATATCATCGTGTGCCTGCTTACTTCTCAGCCCAGCGCATTTGCTCACCTGCTCAAAATAACGTGGAAACCCACCAAGAGACAAAACGGCCGATAAAAACCTGTCTGCACAACCTCTTTGTGGTGGCGGAGCGCGAGCGCCATGGAGGACCCAATCAACAAGTGAACAATGCCCTATGTATCGACGTCCCCTAACTCCACACCTTCTGCCACTCCTAGGTTCGGTGGTAGCCCTCGAGCATATGCAACCATGACTTGCACGTTGGAGAGCAGAGTCCTGGACACCTGGGCACTGGGATACCGTTCGATGTGGGTGCCTTTGAGCCATAGTGCTGAAAACGAATGAGGCCATGTCTGCCTCGGCAAACCTGCACAACTGTGATTGCGCTCTCAGCTGACAGTCCAGCGGCAAGAGAAAAAATAGCACCTTTATTACGTTTTCTTTCGAATTGCTTCATTATTTCTTCGGTTTCTAGGCTACGTGTTGGGGAGAGAGAGACGCACGAAACGCTCATCGTCACTCCGGCCGCGTTAGCTGGGAAGGCCGGCGTCAACTCTTACAATCCGTCCCTCTCCCCACAAATACTAGCCGGGGGACTACGACTGCAACCGCAGGAGTCCCAAAACTGACCAAGCCCTCGAATGGTACACACCATTCTACAACACCCGACGAGATACTGAATATTCCCGAACTTATGCCCCCACCTTTGAAAGAAAAGGGATGGGAGGGCGGGATTTTCTAAACTGTCGCCGCTACTGCGTTAGGCTGCCGCTGCTGTCCTTCCGTTGCGTCACGCGCTCTGTAGCTCTCACACGTCACCCGACTATGCTACAGCCCCTGCGTTGACTCGATCACGGAATGACACCCCCAGCTATAGACTACAATAATATATCCAAACACCGTGAACCTGGGTTTCCGATAGAAAATGAAGCCGCATTCTAATTAGACTGTTACAAAATAAACGCCAGTTTATTCTATCTGCTCTTCGAACAAACCTTCCTTTTATTTTGTCTTCTTTCGAATTGCTTCATTCATTATTTCTTCGGTTTCTAGGCTACGTGTTGGGAAAAGAGACGCACGAAACGCTCATCGTCTCTCCGGCCGCGTTAGCTGCGAAGGCCGGGGTCAACTCTTACAAATCCATCTCTCTCCCCACGAATACTAGCCGGGGGACTACGACTGCAACCGCAGGAGTCCCAAATCTGACCAATCCTCAAATTGTACACACCATTCTACAACACCCACATCGAGGTCAGTTTCTGGACGATTACCGAATAAGTCAACTATGCGTTCCCCACACGGTCCCCTCCCCCGGCTGTCTCGATACTATCCTGCTGCCGTCTGTAAGTTTCCGTGACACTCGCCGCGAATCCTCTACATTGTTTCGCGCGTACGGCTTGTATGCATCCGACCTCCACTTCCCTTCTCTCTGAATCACTCGTTCTGCGATGTCTCCGCCCGATGCAAGAGCCGTCGCGCCTCCAATTCGCAACGAGTGCAACGTGTACTCCTGGGGGTTACACCCCGACTTCGCTACCACTTCTCTGACTGCACGGAGGGCAGCGCTATACCTCACTACTCTCACTGCTCTTCCACTACGGTACGAAGCCAACGGTGCGGAGTCAGGCAACGTCGCATGACACGATAACAGCTCCACCACAAGAGCCACCGCGTCGCCGCGTGCTCTCACACCTGACTGCGGTCCGGTGACTTCGTCTCGCGTACGAACCCGTATGTTGCCTTTCTGCTCTTGATCGGCCTTGTGCCCTCTAAACCTCATCTCGACACGGTCTGCTCTACGATAGTGACTAAAGTCTAGTTGCGTCTCGCCGGCAAACAACGCTACGTCCGCCCTCGTAAGACAGTGTGCCTCATGCACCCTATTTTCCAGCCCTTTTGGGGACTCTCACACGCCAGAATCAAGCTCTGAATCGGGGGATATATAACCTTGCTTATGAGGATATTCCACAGTTTGAAAGACTTGTCTACCACTTAATTTCCAAAAAGTCTCCGAAGGTCTCGTACATTCACACCCCTCTTCCCGACCTTGACCTCGACCTCCAGTTCCAACGCATCATGCACATCCTCCTCCTGAAAATATGAAATCATCTTACCACGAAAAATATCAAACATAATGTACAAGTCCTGCTCCTTCTTTACACTACCAAGCCAAGGTTCGATTTCTGAGCCTGGATTGACACGTAACGTGCCTGAGCGGGCAAAGCCCTGTTGTTGAGCGATGGCCTCAGCTGTCGCCTTGGCCGCTTGCGCCACGATGTGTGCGACGCTGCTGGGGTCGTTGAATGTGGCTGGTGTACCCTGGCTGGAGGGTGATGGTTGGTTGCCAGTAGGTGGGACTGGGTTGCCGGTTGGAGTGGCTGGGTTGCCGGCTGGTGGTTGGGCAATCGTGACTTCACCCTCGTTGATCCTGTTGGCTTCGAGTTCGGCTTGCACTCGTTGCTGGACGATCTCCTCCACTTTTTGTTTTAGCTCTTCCCCGCTGAGGGCGGAGAGGTCGATGCCCTCCATGATGTTTGGTGTTGTGGGAGTCTACCGATTGCGCGTGACTGCACAACCCCCGGATGGCTACGCCCGCGCGCAGATACCGTGATATCGCACTAGTGTGAAAGGTAAACTACGCGGGGTGCAGCAAGCACGTTCTGGACGTTACTTGGGGCACTGGGTAGTCGGCCGTGTTAGGCCGAGAGAGAGAGATTGAGAGAGAGTTGGAGAGTGAGTGGGAGAAGGAAACTTGATTGGAGAGAGACGGTGGTGGTGGTCGAGAGAGAGAGGAAGAAGTGAGCGCAGCACGCACGCAAGCTTCATCGCACCAACCACGCCAAAAGGGTCCCCGTGACTGCACCGATGGTACCCTGCAACACACGAAATTCCCAACACGTATCCCCCTGGGATCCTCACGACCAGATACTGCTGCGAGTATATCTAACACTGTAGTCTATTTCACATTAAATTTGTTAGTACACGCCGGACTTCTTCCACACATCTGGGTTCGAATCCAAACACCAAACTGAAATACCCTAATATTATCGATCGCCCTCGACAATTTGGGACGTTTGCCACCAGTTCGTCGTGCTCCGGCGTCCGACCCATTGAATATACCTCCTGGAGTGAGTACGCGAACAACTCATCACAACACTACACCGTAGTTCTCCACCAGAAGAGCCAAAAACGTGTCGCAGGCGCTGCCAATTGAAATGGCTTTCTTCTTTGATGTACCCGCGAAGATTTGCATCTTTTGGGGACGGCTGCAGTGGTTATTCAATCAACTGCCATCACACTAGACACCCCGTGAGGATGATGCGTACTGCGGAATTACAGGAAATACCGAGTACGTGTTGGAGTCCATGCCAACTGCAAAGGGCAACAAAAACCATGATCGTGCGCCTGAGTGTCCAAAACATGTAATACTATCAGGTTGAAACAGCCGGACGCCAAGTGTGGAAAAAGGCTCGTATGACCCGACTTTCGGTGCACATCAGCATCAACTGATGAAGTAAGCAGTATGACACCGACACAGCAATCGGGAAAATTTGAATATTTTTATTGGGCCTTCCTAAAGATTCCGAAAGACGACACGCACGTCGTTCACACGTCCAGCCCCACCAATAGGTTTCTAGCGCTCAACCCTACCACACAGCAACCCAGTGCTTTACCACGCACTGTACACCCCAACTCATGACCGATCCAAGAGATCGCGGCAACAACCGCCGTCGAGACGACACAAACACAAGGAACCGCCGGTACCGAGTTGTCAACGCCACCGACATAAACACGCGTCGAGGGGCTCAGCGTGCTGCCTCCGCCGATGCCCTCAACGCCCATCGTAGAGCACAATGTTCCGCGTCGGCAGAGGCCATCAACAGCCGTCGTAGAACTCGCCATGCCGACAGAGCACAACAGCTCAACGCCGCACGTCGACGGCGTAGAGCGACCGTCATCAACAACAAAAGGGGGTTGCCCTTCAACGACATCTTTCACGCCGAGGACGACTCCACCTCACTACGAGCCATTGTTGGAGACCGCCAGCGAGCCTTGGAGGAGGCGCGACGAGACCAGGGATCACAGCGCAGACCGGATATCCTTGCCGGCATTGTGGCGCCAAACTGTTCGCTAAAGAGTCCAAGGGCATTTGTTGCAAGAATGGGAAGTACATCCTCCCGCGACTGCCGCCACTACCCCCTTCATTGAAAGAATTGTACGATTCTCCGGAGCCATCAGCGCAGAGGTTCAGGAAGGAATCGAGGATGTATAACTGCCGATGCAACTTCGCCTCGCTCAACGTGGAGGATGGTGAACTCAAAAAAATGTTCGGTGACCATCTCTTGTCCGTCCAAGGGAGGTGAGATCGATTCACATGTGCAACGATATATGCTACAATTGTATAATGAGGTATAGATTCATTCGTGTGGTCTTTCATTTCTATTTTCCTTCATGGTTTAAAACACGTTTGATTCGTTCGATAGCATATAATTGAGTGTAGATTAGTTCGTGTGATCTTTCGTATATATCTTTATTCGTGTTACAAAATACAATACATCCATATAAAAGCGTATTTTCGTCTTTTCTTCTGTACGACGCAATACCCGTACACCTTCCGATACAAAAACCAATGTCACTAACATCAACAATAATTTCCCTCCTCCGTTCATATTCCATTCACACACCGCATCACAAGTTCGTACATCCTGCGCTCTCCCCCATGTACACCGTTCCTGCCCATCTCTTTGGCCAGAACTTACCGTTCTGTTCGAGACGGCGGCCATTCCAACGTTCAATGGCTCCTACATGACCCCAACTTCGTCTCTAGCCACCTCGACAAAGGGACCATGACGACGATACTGCGCGAGTTGCGATCCACATCACCCTATGTCGGACGCCTCAAAGCCGTCATGAGCACTCGGTGGGTGCCTACCGTCACGACCTATACTTACAGTTAGACTACAGCAAAATATTCGAGTATCATTTGGCTCTGTTATTAGACATATCGAACGTGCTTCCTGCTGCCAACATCCCCACATACCACACTTCGTATCCATATTGTGCATATGTGTCTATGATATGTTGGGTACCTTTCTTGTCGGCAATCTCCATCATAATGTGCATAATGTGTACTTCGGTTTTTCGGCTTTACAATTTCCGATAGACCAGACTATGGACTCACACGTCCCTTCCCCCTCCGCAGGACCGCGCGCTCGTCGAGTGCCGAAAATTCTTCACAAATTCCTTACCTCTCCACTTCTTTCCCCTACAAATCCTCTACCCTTCTTCTTCTTCTCTGCTTCCCCACGGACACTCACTACCATCGGGCCGGGATGTTGGCCCCCAGGCCCATTGGGGGGCGGGGGGCCAATCCTTAACCCTAGTTATCTGTATACTCACAGGATGGTCGTCGTGACGTGATGCATTTCTTGTTATTAGTATGAAAAAAAAAAACGATGGCTCGATTTTTGTATTTCTACAGCAGTATGGACTAGACGCCGACTGTACATAGAAGCTGTACGAGGAGTGTCGACTTAGTTGTGCTGTGACGGCATCTTCCACGTACTTTTGCCGGTGTTGGTTTGTTGATTGGAGTATTGTAGGTCGAGACACAGCAGTGGGATTCTCGAATTGTGGAGGCAAAAGTCTGCCTGCAACCACAGCGGAACAAATTGCATACATAGCTCGATAACTGCTGTGTTTTTGCTACAGCAGTATGGACTAGACGCCGAACGACGTTCGCGTACTACGGCAACGACCTAACCAACTGAATGGGATACTTCCTGCCACGGCGAACCATACTGCAATGCGTGTGTCGTGCGGCTGCCACATGTGTCGACGGCAGGTACACCCTGAGCTCTCGCCATGTTGTCGTTACCGCGCAGGAGGACCCCTCGGAGATGTTCCACATGGTGCTACAACGACACCAGTACTACTCTACATAGATGTCGTAGGAGAGTGTGTTCGTGTGTGTGCATATGTAGGAAGGATCTGAGGACGGTTCTGTGTTCTGTAGATGAAGGGACCTGCTGTGGTACCTGTTGTGGTAGACTTGGATGAGTCTGCGGCGCCCCCATGCTGCGTCAGCCTGTGTGGGGCACTCTCTTTCTTCTCTGTCTGTCGTGCGTTTGTCCTGCGGATCTAATACAAGCTATCAACGAGACTTTCTAGTCACTGGACACAAATACGGGCATACCCGGCAAGCACTCCGGCTCTAGGAGTGATCAACAGAGTGGAGTTGTGCTGTCACGGCATCTGCCACGCACTCTCCTACCGGCGCTTGCGTCGATTGGAGTCTTGAAGGCCAAAATACAAGAGTGGGTTGGGTTCCCGGGTTGTGGAGGCAAACCTGCCTGCAACAACAGAGAAGGCGGTGTTCTATTTACTACAGTATCCCGCTAGTTGTTTGTTTTTTTCGACATGTGGTTGCATGCCATCCATTTGCCACTGCCGAAAAAGACCGCTGGATAATCACGCAGTCTTTATCTTTCGCATTTATCATTTTACACCGAACGATGCAGGACGGGTGGGGCTTGTACA
>FN649750.1:3940162-3969126 GCA_000310025.1 Ectocarpus siliculosus | reverse complement strand
ATTCCATGAAAACAGTTTTCACTCCTTGTCATCAAACATTTCATGAAAATATTTCATGGACGTTCATGGCATGCTATCATGAACGCCCGTGAATGTTCATGAAACGTTTCATGAACGAACGCCCATGAACGTTCATGAAACAATTTTTCATGGACGCCCATGGGCGTTCGTGAAATATTTCATGATAGCCTATGAACGTCCATGGAACATTTTATGGACGTCCATGGGCTTTCATGAAATGGATGTTCATGAAATATTTCATGAAAGCCCGTGGACGTCCGTGAAACATTTCATGAACGTTCATGAAATGTTTCATGAAAGGCCATGGACGTCCATGGAACATTTCATGAACATCCATGAACGTTCATGAAATGTTTCACGAAAGCCCATAACCATCCATGAAATGTTCCGTGAACGCCCATGGAATATTTCATGGAATTCCAAATTCTGGAACACCAAACTCGTATACCGGTTGACGGGGGCGTATAGTATATAATGCAGAAGCACACAAGGATGATGCATACCAAGACTAATTCGTGTAGTAGATTGGGAGTGTGACTGCCAGCATGACTAGGGTACATCCTATTGTTCAAAGGATGTGGGATGGTCAGGAGGTATTCCTTCTTGTACCCATAACCCCCCCCTAGAATTGTCTACTCTGTGTGCCCCCTGAGATGAAGTTGGATCACGACTTCATCTCAGATCCTTGCTAATCGTCTCTCAGCAATAACAAGCAACTCTCCCATCTCTACGTGGCCGTGGAGTGTCAACGACGGAACCTTCATCTACCTCTAGGAGCAACCTACCGTCTGTGGCTAATTCTTTGTAAATGGTTTAGGACAACGTTGAGGTTGTTCCAGATCACGTGACAATGCATTCGTCATGGGGGCGTGTTGAAATGCAGCGTATTTCTTCTGTAGGATGTGTGTGTGTACTAGATGCAGCTGATGATTGCTGTATGCCATGGTACGTAGATGCGGTGTGATAAATGACGTTTTGTACATACAGTAGAACGTAACACGGTGTCATGAGTCATGAATGAATTGGTGGTTTATCAGATGATTGTAATTGTAGCGAAATTTGGAATGTTTTATGGACTTCCGCCGAAATTTTCATGGAAGTTCATGGAGCTCCATGGAACTTTTCATGAAACTCTTTGGACTTTCATTAAACATTTCATGGCATTTCATGGCAATCGTTGGACTTCCATGAAATGCTTCATGAAGAGTTCCATGTAAGTCCATGGACTTCCATGAAAATTTCCATGGAGCTCCATGGACTTACATAAAACTTTTCGTGGAACTCCTCGGATTTCATATTTCATGCAAGTCCAAGGAGTTCTTCCATGAAAAGTTTCATGGAAGTGAAAGGAGTTTCATGAAAAGGTTGATGGAAGTCCTTGGAGCTCCGTGGAAACAAGTAAAAAGATTATTGGAAGTCCAATGAAGCCCATGCGCACATTTCATGGACATCAATGTCCGACACAGCCAAGGCTAATTGTCGGCATATATCCACCAAGTTGGCGGCAGTGGAATATTTCTAGAACGTCCATGAAATGTTTTATAGACTTTCATGATGAAATATTTCATAGAATTCCACGGACTTCCATGGACATGGTGTCACGGAGTTCCATAGAGTTCCATGGAAAAATTCTTTTTTCCATGCACTTCCATGGACTTCCAAGAAATATTTCTATGCGATGTAAACATCCGTTCGCGTATCGTGCGCCTGCCACATGTCCACCAACAGGTACACGCAGAGCTCCTGCTCTCTCTGCAGTTGCTGCCGCGCAAAGGATCTCCTCGGGGATTTTCCACATCGTATATGCTACTGCGCGGTATGGGAGTGTCCAGGTGTACTTGCATTGTCACGGCAGCTTCCACGCACACTCTCCGACCGGTGCTTGTGTGTCGATTGGAGTCTTGTGGGTCAATATACAGCAGTCGGATTCTTCTCGGGTTGTGGGAGCATAAGTCTGCCTGCAACAGCAGTAGAGGCAGTTTTCCAGTCTCACTTGACGAGTTTATTTGATATTTTGTTTTTCAAACTACATAACACCAAGTGTCAATTGCAGGTTGTTGGCATTGTTCTTTGCCACCGCTGGAGACCAGTGGATCTTTACGAAGTCCATGTTCCGCTTTTTTTTTGTTTACGATTTTACCCCGGAGACGCAGGAAAGCTCCAACTTGATAACGCCTACCTTCTTCATCTTTGTAAGGGAATTTTCTCGAAATATTCCGTTTCTGAATATATATATACGTTCCTTTGCGTCGGGTCTATACATTTCATCTTTGGTAGACCTACCTGTGCATGGACGGACGGGCGACAACGAGATGTATGTGTCCTCCATACGTGCACATCTGTATGGGGATAAAAGAAAAGGGCAAGGTGTACCACTTGGTGACGTCACATAGGATGAGAAAACTTGAAAAAGTAGGAAGACGGTAACCTGTATTTCACATTATGTTATACATTTCAAATTTGTATTTCACGCCGGACCTCTTCCGCACTTACTTCTGAGTTCGAAAGAAACACCGAACCGCAAACACCCTATTATCATCGGTCGCCCTCGAAATTTGCGACGTTTGTCACCAGTTCGTAGTTTTCCGGCGCCCGACCCATTGAATGTACCACCTCGAGTACGCGAACTCATCACAACACTACACCGCAGTTCACCACCAGAGGACCCAAAAAACGTGTCGCAGGCGCTGCCAATTGAAACGGCTTTCTCCTTTGATGTACCCGCAAAGATTTGCATCTTTTGGGGACAGCTGCAGTGGTTGTTCGTTCAGCGGCCGACCCACCAGACACCCCGTGAGGATGATGCGTACTGCGGAATTACAGGAACGACCGAGTGCGTGTTGGAGTGCGAACGACATCAAAACCATGATCGTGCGCCTGAGTGTCCCGAACACGTATCAGGCTGAAACAGCCGGACGCCAAGGCTCGTATGACACGACTTTCGGTGCACATCAGCATCAACTGATGAAGTAAGAAGTATGACACCCAAACAGCAATCGGAAAACTTTGAGTGTTATTTTTTTGGGCTTCCTACTGTAACGATTCCGAAACATCACACGTGCGTCATTCACACGTCCAGGCCCACCAGGTTTCTAGCGTTCAACCCTACCACACAGCCACCCAGCGCTTTACCACGCACGGTACACCCCAACTCATGGCTGATCCAGGTGATACCGGCAGCAACCGCCGGCGAGACGGCACGAACACAAACAACCGCCGGTACCGAGTTGTCAACGCCACCGACATAAACATACGTCGCGGGGCTCAGCGTGCTGCCTCCGCCGATGCCCTCAACGCCCATCGTAGAGCACAATACCCGCGTTGGCAGAGGCCATCAATAGCCGTCGTCGTAGAAGTCGCCATGCCACCAGAGCACAACAGCTTAACTCCGCACGTCGACAGCGTCATAACAAAGGGGGGCGCCCTTCCGAGACATCTTCCACGCCGAGGACGCCTCCACCTCATTACGAGCCGTTGTTGGAGACCGCCTGCGAGCCTTGGAGGGGGCGCGACGAGACTAGAGCATCACAGCGCAAACCGGAGATCCTTGCCCACATTGTGGCGCCACACCGTTCGCCAAAGAGTCCAAGGGCATTTGTTGCAAGAATGGGAAGTGCATAATCCCTCGACCGCCGTCGCTCCCACCTTCATTGAAAGAGTTGTACGATTCTCCGGAGCCATCAGCGCAGAGGTTCAGGAAGGAATCGAGGATGTATAACTGCCGATGCAACTTCGCCTCGCTCAACGTGAAGGATGGTGAACTCAAACAAATGTTCGGGGACCATCTCTTGTCCGTCCAATGGAGGTGAGAACGATTGACACGTGCAACGATACATGGGCTGTTGAATGGATCGTGTGGTCTTTCATTTCGATTTTTCTTGGTGGTACGAAACACAATTGATTCATAGGATAGCTTATGGTATAGTGGTGTAGATTGCTTCGTGTAATCTTTCGTATCTTTCGTATCTTTCGTATCTATCTTTCTTCGTGTTACAAAATTCAATAGATCCATACAAAAGGCGGCTGCTGCTGTCCTTCCGTTGCTTCACGCGCTCTGTAGCTGTCCACGTTACCCGACTTTGCTACATCCCCTGCGTGGACTCGATCACGGGATGACACCCCCAACCATAGACTAATAATTCCAAACACCGTGACCCTGGGTTTCCGGTATAAATGAAGCCAAATTCCAATTCGACTATTACAAAATAAACACCAGTTTATTCTATCTGCTTCGAAGAACAAACCTTCCTTTTATTTTGTCTTCTTTTGAATTGCTTCATTATTTCTTCGGTTTCTAGGCTACGTGTTGGGGAGAGAGACGCACGAAACGCTCATCGTCTCTCCGGCCGCGTTAGCTGCGAAGGCCGGCGTCAACTCTTACAAATCCATCTCTCTCCCCACAAATTCTAGCCGGGGGACTACGACTGCAAACGCAGGAGTCCCAAAACTGACCAAGTCCTCAAATGGTACACACCATTCTACAACACCCACATCGAGGTCAGTTTGTGGACGACCACCGAATATGTCAACTAATCGTTCCCCACACGGTCCCCTCCCCCGGCTGTCTCGATACTATCCTGCTGCCGTCTGTAAGTTTCCGTAACACTCGCCGCGAATCCTCTACATTGTTTCGCGTGTACGGCTTGTATGCATCCGACCTCCACTTCCCTTCTCTCTGAATCACTCGTTCTGCGATGTCTCCGCCCGATGCAAGAGCCGTCGCGCCTCCAATTCGCAACGAGTGCAACGCGTACTCCTGGGGGTTACGCCCCGACTTCGCTACCACTTCTCTGACTGCACGGAGGGCAGCACTATACCTCACTACTCTCACTGCTCTTCCACTACGGTACGAAGCCAACGGTGCGGAGTCAGGCAAAGTCGCATGACACGATAACCGCTCCACCACAAGAGCCACGGCGCCGCCGCGTGCTCTCACACCTGACTGCGGTCCGGTGACTTCGTCTCGCGTACGAACCCGTATGTTTCCTTTCTGCTTTTGATCGGCCTTGTGCCCTCTAAACCTCATCTCGACACGGTCTGCTCTACGATAGTGACTAAAGACTAGTTGCGTCTCGCCGGCAAACAATGCTACGTCCGCCCTCGTAAGACAGTGTGCCTCATGCACCCTGCCCGCGTCATTCGCAAACACCTCATCAGACCGTGTGATGAAGAGATAGGACAAGCACAGACACAGCCACATCACTCTGCCCCCTTCCCCCCAGTTCTGCCTTGCGGTTTCCCCGTCCAGCAGCATACGCCAAGACACAGGCAGGCGCACACGGCGTACTGTCCCCATAGCCACGTGGTTCCTCTCAATCCCCCTTAGCGCACATTTCAACATCGGAGACGACAAGTATAGCTCCACCGAAGCTTCCAGCCTATGAAAATGTTGCACAGCCGTGAGTTTTCCGGATATTGTACTCGCTAGATTACCCTCAGACTCGAAACACCAGGCTACGAAGCCTGTTGGATAAACCGGGTAGGCCGAAGCTTAGGTTTGTGAAGAAAGGCTACTCGGCCGGTGAGGGCCGAGATGGGAAAGTCTTGTATTAGAGGGAAGAGGGAACAGCAGAGAACAAAAGAGAGTGAGCAACCGAAGAGAGCGTCACCACACCTATCCGTCACGCAATTCAGATCACTCATCGAATCTCCGAAGAAACCAAGCAGAAACTCCCTGTTCCTCCGCAATCTACCAACTGCAATCTCCGTAGATCCATGCCCCATATTCAACCACATTACTATGCTACGAGTATATCTTACAGCCCCCCTGCTCGTATGCATCGTAATGACACGGCAAGTCAATATAATTCCATTTACTTCCCAAACGTAGATCCTACTCCTCCATGACACACAAATAACCAAGAACTCGATGATGCAAATTTTCCTGAACTCACCACGTCTTGTCTCATCGCCTTCATTCCTTCTCTGAAAAAACGCTCTTCTTCTGGTCCATCCTTTCTCAGTACTTCACCGCAACGACACCCGCAAAGTACTAATGTCCCCCGCACAACTGCAAGCATTAAACAATCCATCGAACCAAACCTATCTGTGACACTCGTCATTACGTTCACTTTCGAAAACACGGATCAATTCGTAGAAATTCGCCTTCGTTGTGCTTCCAGTACATCCATCCATCCGTCTACAAATCCTACAAAGACAACACAAATTTCGCAAAAACAGAAGTAAGTATGAACATGCCCATTTGCAGGTAAAACGCAGCTGGGTATGGTATGGATCCTTTTTTACTCTCACATGTCCGATCAAACAACATCCATCCTCAAACATTCGTTCAGCGTGAAGATCATTTGCGCAGAAAATACGTGAGTATTCCTATTATTGTGTCTCTCTAGAAACCTAGTACCACCTACAGGTAAATACCTTCCGAAAGAACAACGCGCCCCCCTGCTCTGGGAGATTCGCCCCCGTGAGTTTAGAAGGGGTTGGAGTCTGAACCATAGAACAAAAGAACAACATTTAATGTTCATCCAGTCGAAACCCAAGAAAAACAATCCTCCTGCAAATAAATCCCGACGAACACCAAAACCAAATCAAATTCAATGCCAAAACATATAATCCAATCCAGTACCAAAACAGAACATTCGAAAACCCTTCAATTCAATACCAAAACAATCAACACTCGAAAATCCTCCAATTCAATACCAAAACAATAACACTCGAAAATCCTACATTTGCCGGCCCATCAAGCTCCAGCGCTAACCCATTGCCCAAGCCATTGTTTCTCTCCCCCCAGCGGATATTTCGCACGCCTTCGCCGCGGTCGCCTTCCGTCTTTCATCTTTTCCGGCTGGCCGCGACTCGAGCTTGGATGTTTGCGTCCGCCTGACGTGGGGGAAGAACATTTGTCGCTCCCGGAGGATTGACTCGGCGGTGGTGCAGGGCAGGTCGCGCGTTTGGAGAAGATGGCGGCAGATTAGTTCCGAACAAACCAGCACTACTGAAGAGAATCACATACTACCAACATTCCCCCCGGTTCTGCACAGTAGTGACTGCAGCAGAAAAAACAATAAATGAAATACACTTTCAAGTCGTCGGACCCTACTTGTGCAATGTTTGTCTGAAATTACCGATCACTGCGACATTGCAATTCAATACATAGATACCTGAATATCATCCTGAAACGGAGGTTGATTAGTCCTCTATCACAAAATCATAATTCAGCCGCTGCTCCTGTTCCAAACAAAGGGTAATCAATCCTAAGTCGAAACTTTCACAACTTTGGAATCGCAATCTCATAACAAATAGCAACCTCAAGACAACGTATAACAATATTCGGAAATCAGCATTTATTTCGTCAATATTGTGGATTTTTAATCTGCAACAAGGTGGATGTACCAATCAATGTTGCACGTCGCTGAGACTTCACACGTCTGTGGTACTCGCTAACACAACCAAGACATGAAAAGTTTTTGATCAGGTTAAACCTGCTACCGAAAGAAAGTCCAGATAAAACGTTGATCACGCATTTTTGATCAGGCTAAACCTGCTGCTCAAAAAGTAGCTACCAATAAGAGCCCAGATAAAACGTTGATCACGTTGTTGCCGGCGAGAGAAAGTTGGTCTCAGCACGGCTGTCAGGAAGACAAAGCACAAAACCTCGCCAATCACTGCATTACAATGCGCACAATACTATTTCTAATACCATGCTACACGCACACACAATATCATCAGTTTAGAAACTGGCATCAGTTTTTGAGGATTACTGGTAACCTGGATTGTGTCTACCCATTTGCTACAGGTAGTCGGCCTTTGACCGAGCGGTGGAGTTTGACGGCTGTACCGCACGACGTTTTGTCGCGTTTCGATTGAGCAAGTGTTGGTGTTTGACGGCTTTACCGCGCAGCGTGTTGCCGCGATTATTCTAGAGAAAAAGTTGGAGAGAGAGTTTGACGGCAGTACCGGGTGGAGGTGGAGTTGGAGTAAGCGTTGGTGTTTGACGGCAGTACCGCACGGCGTAATACCGCGTTTAGAATCTGACGGCACTATGTAGGTAGGCGTACCGCATCACCGCATGGATGGGTGTGTGTACACATAACGACAGCAGTCGAAAACTGACAAGTCATCACGTGCCTGTTCATGCCTACAAGCCCAGTAGACGGCGGGCTTCAGCTAACGATGGCGCTGCTGTAGGTCTTGGGAGCGCTGCTGTAGGTCTTGTGGGTGCTGCTGCTGTGCAGGCCCTCGCCGCTGTTGGCCTCTTCGTCTGGTTGGATGT
Source organism: Ectocarpus siliculosus (assembly GCA_000310025.1). NCBI lineage: Eukaryota > Phaeophyceae > Ectocarpales > Ectocarpaceae > Ectocarpus > Ectocarpus siliculosus. Next base: position 3,960,872 of record FN649750.1, on the reverse strand, counting down.
CGTCAGCTGCGCATGCGGCTGCCCATCGGTGCTACCCAATCACCCTCGACAAAGTCGTTAATGCTAGCGTGTTGGATAAACCGGGTAGGCCGAAGCTTAGGTTTGTGAAGAAAGGCTACTCGGCCGGTGAGGGCCGAGATGGGAAAGTCTTGTATTAGAGGGAAGAGGGAACAGCAGAGAACAAAAGAGAGTGAGCAACCGAAGAGAGCGTCACCACACCTATCCGTCACGCAATTCAGATCACTCATCGAATCTCCGAAGAAACCAAGCAGAAACTCCCTGTTCCTCCGCAATCTACCAACTGCAATCTCCGTAGATCCATGCCCCATATTCAACCACATTACTATGCTACGAGTATATCTTACAAAGCCTATCAACTCCCACACATGAAGGTCCCTGGCACGTTACCCTAGGAAAGAAAAACGAGAGTCGCGGTCAACACAGCCCAGCGGCCAACACAACACTGAAATGCTGGACAGCATTTCAAACAATATATCTCGGAAATACACGCACCTTGGTCCTCTTAATCTCGACAGCCGAGGCGCGCACGGTCAGACTACCGTGTTCGTGCACAGCGAAGTGGATACCATTCGTGTCGACGACCCCGTTCGACCGCAGCAAGGCGTTCTCCCTCACGTGCAGAAGCTTTAGGACAGGATATCGTGCCAAGAGAGCAAAAGGTCAACGGGCGGTGCGGGTAAATGGCACTAAATGTCGGACAGACACCTCATCCACCATACAATATCCCAAATCACACAGAAGCCTCTCGTTTTCTCACAAGGATCCAACACCTCTAATACCCACGGCATGTATGCCGTAGTACTCATGGCTGCCAACGAGGAACTGAACTCTCTTGCTTCCGGGGGAAATCTTGATCTGTCCGACAAGGCAGCCAAAAAGAGCGACCAAACGCTACGGTAGGAGAGAGGATCCACACACAACATGCACCCAACATTCGATCAGGCGCCATTGAAGGAGACAATCTCACTCACACACCGCAATACACTGCTTAGTACGCCAGGCACCATAGTAACGAGGCCACTCTAGGGTATGCCCTCCGCCCTCTACCCGTTATTCGAGTGCATCATCATTGACTTGACGAAACGTGATACGGCGCATATTATATTATCGGGTAATAACCCGCCGCAGAGGCAGCGAGGGAGTATCGGAGAGAGAAAAAGAGTATAAAGAAAGGTAGGCCGGGCAGCAAACCATGAGTACACACGATACTATACTGTCTGTGCTGTAGCTTACCACCGGGGGGTCGCACGAGATCGAGTTCAAGAGGGTGGTTGTCCCTTTCAGCTCAGCAGGCGGAAGGTCCTCGCATGTCTGTACCACATGTTCCTTCTGCTGCTGCTGTTGTGCTCCCGCCGTCGTGTGTCCGGCCAGAAGCAGTCCGAGGAGCAAACAGATAGTGCTCGCAAAACCCTTCATGGTTGATGAAAGGCTGTGTATGAGTCAATGAGATCGCCACAAATGAGTCGATCTTGCTTCCCCGAGACACGAACCAATGGTGTGCCGGTGCCGTGTGCGGTTTGGATGGGGCATGCGCGGCGAGAGATAGCTTACAAGCAGGATACCACCAAGATCCCAGCGGTGGTATCCATATCAATCTCAGAGACGTTCAGATTCCTCAGATGAACTGAACACACATCACAGGTCTTTCTCTTTGTTACTCACTCAAAGAGTGCAACGTTTGCCCTTGATTCTTGAACCGGTACTGTACACTAGTCTTCGTGTTACTGTTGTAAGACTCGTTTTTTCTAGCAAAATTCATGCGATACATTCGAAAAAACGAAATTTCGTGGTCCCCATCCACGTACAAGCATACCCGTCAGTACCGTATACCGTATACCGGTAGTTTCTGAAGATGAATTCGAGCACAATTGATTCCAGCAGGTAGTTTTTGCGCATCACGTATATAACAAAAAGACAGCAACTTTTGACCTCCAATTGGGACTTCCCTGATTGGTAGTTATCATGTTTACTGTTTCGTATGTAGACGACTTTTCTTTCGAAGACGATTCATCAGTACTACAGTAACTAGTACTATGAAGCACAAATATTTCACGTGATTCCTAGCCACCGTGGAGTACCCGGCGTGTCCCACGACGTCATACCTTTTCGTCCCTCTCTCTCTCTTCATCCCAACAGAGACGACAGTAGAAGACCGCTGGACGTGGGAAGACGTAAGCACCCTCAGCGAATGTTCCTCGCTGAAGACGATGTCCACGTACGTGGGAGACGAACGGGTTGGGTAGTGGGTCCAGCTGAACGGGGCACTTGTGAACTGCATGTATTTGCTTTGCAGGCCCTGAGGGGCCGGACTCCGTTCCATGTAGAGAGGAACTTTGAGGGGACGCGAGTTGACGCTTAATACTTGGGGGGGCACCACCAAGTCGCGAGAGCCAGTTTGGGTTGTTGTGGCGACCGCAACCAACCTGGCTTCCGATTCACAAGCCCAGTGAGTTTCTTCTGCTGCGTGCGCCAATTCCGCCAGCAGCCAAGGGGTTGGTTGCGAATCCAACGGGAAGCTTATCGGAAACGCTTGCCCATTACCCAACCACAGAGTTTGCGGAACATGACCACCTTTCAGTCTGCGAGCGATCAAATGTTACAATGACATTGAAGGGATCATAGCAGCAAGAGATTCGACGAGCCAACAGATCTGAGGTTCATCCACATCGAGTGCCTACGAACCGGGGGTGATTTAGCAAGTGAGCTCTCCAAACACACATGCTCCAGCATTGGCAGCATTTGTCAGCGCTGGAATATCGAGCTTGGAAAATCGAAGGGGTGTTGCATCTTCCGATATCTTTCCAACAAAAAAGACGGAATTTTGCAGTATTAATTTGCTGGTGTTCCACACAAACCAAAATCGTATCTAAATCATCCCCCGGCTTATTTCGCGATACCGCGCAGGCTCGAGCAAACAAAAAAAGGGGCAAGGAGCGTAAGGCGCATCCCTTCTCACTATGTGTATGTGCCACTCCCAATGTCTGCAAATGGATCGATACCCCACCAGCACACACGACTGCCAAAACCCGTTGAAATGTGGCGCATCCCCGAACCTTTCGCATACATCGATACAGCAGTACGCCAAGAAAACACACAAAAAAAACTCCCCGCCCACAAGAGAAAAACGAAATGTATGCAAAGGGGCCACGGCGTTGAGGACAACACCTCTCTCGGCACGTCATGCAAGCGCACGGAAATGAACCAAAAGTCCCAGGAGCTGTTCTCCCCCTTACAGCCCTTCCCCCCCGAGAGCACCTGCCAAACAAAAGTACAATGCAGGACAAGCCATCACATACCACCCGGCGTCGCGACAACTATGCCGGAAACGTAAGTAGTCTACACCTCTCCATCCCCATGCCCCCGGCCGACTCTCCTGGTGCGCGTGAGTGATCGTGTCGTATCTCCTCTGACCACCACCTCCCCTCACACAGCACGGTGGGTGATGCCAAGACAGCGCGTCTGTCCCTCCCTCATGACGGAAAACACGATACGCAACACGTGCACACACACCCTGGTGCGTGCAGCATGGATATCTTTGCCGTTGCTTCCACCGCCAGCTCCACCAAAACACTGCGGCGTCGAGAACGAAGGTTGCACGCATCTTACAGTCTCACCACCCTCCACCCCCCCTCCTGAAAAATAAAAACATAATTCGACAATAGACAACGCGTGCGAGACGACCACGCCCCCGCCAACAAACACAATAAAAAAGCAAGTGTGCATCACGAGCCAAGGGGGGGAGAGAGAGAGAGAGAGAGACAAAAACAGAGCCCCACCAATTAGACATATGAGGAAGTTAACTCCGTATCCCGTGCACAAAGAACGAGCCCACATGGTCAGCCGCTGGCGAAAAAATTGCCCGACACAACGAAATGCTCAAGCGAGTCAGCTGAAGTACTACTGGCCAGCTCGGCCACCAAGAGAGACAGGACCTGTCTTGTCTCTCCCTCAGCACCCGGCCATTACGGCCGGCCACACACGCAAAAAAAAAAAAACACAACGATGGCAAGAGACAGCGGGGGTGGGTTCTCTCAGAGCACCCCGCGTTACAGCCACAAACATACATAACATACGTGCGATGAGAAGAGAGCGGGGGATACGCAAGCCTCCCCGAACTACTGCGGCGAAGCCGCCCAACAGCTAGCTTCCGTTCGTTATCCCCCGATATCCCCCAAACCCGCAGCGCTACCGCAACACCGACAGCATCAAGAAACGAGAGCATAGCAGGAAGCACGAAAGCCAAAGGTGCGACAGCAAGCAGACCCACCCATAAGAGCTTTTCTCCTTTCATCACCCCACGGGTGGTGCGACAAGTCTCTTCAGGACGTGCCAGAAAGAAGAAAAAAACGTTTCTAACGTCGGCCATCCGCGCAATCTCACGAGATCGATCCCCACTTGGCGTACTTGTCCCTCTCGCTGGCCGCGGACCCGCCGCCGCCGCCGCCGCCGCCGCCGCCGCCGCCGCCGCCTGATGAGCGAGCCCTTCCTACGCTGCCTCCCTGGAAAATAAACCCGCAATTGATCGCGCAACAGGGTTTGGGAGGTGAGGAGGCTCGTAAAAAATGAGGAGCCGTCTCTTGGGCGGGGAGGAAACTCGTAAAAAACGAGATGCCGTGTATGCATCGAAACCCACACGACTGGTCAACACAATCGCCGACACGAGTGGTTTTCCGCGACAATCCGTGCGTCGTGCGTGTACCGAAACCGATGTCGGAGACGTGCCACCCACGCAGAGCAGCAGCCTTGCCTTGCGTGTGACGCGTACAACCTGTGGTAGATAGCTAGCCTTGTGGTGGCGGTATATGCCAAGGATAACGGGAACAGAATCCGAGAGAGAGAGAGAGCTTCGTCTTGAAAAAGCACACGCACGCTATCAGTCACGCCGCTTCGCACCGAAACCCGCTCGCCGAAAACACCCATCCTAGGAAGGCACTCGTGCGAGTGGTCCCATATGTTGGGCCCCGATGACCTAGTTGCGAGATCTCTAATGGCAACAACACCTGTCGCCAGGGCGTCGGCGCTCCTTTTTCGTCCCCGCTACGGATCATGCGTGGGCAGGCCAATATAGCAAGGTTGTTGCTCAACAAACAAACACGCAAAGCCGGCACGAAAAAAACAAAAAAAAAACACACACACACCCGTACCTCGTGACCCCCCCCCGTCATGAGACCCCCAGATCATAAGGTCTTCAGAAGAGTTCTGTGTTTTCAAGGCCTCACGGCGACCGACATCTTTTCATTGGGCAGTCGGTGGTCCATGCCACAAAAACACACACACTGACGTGAAATGATTTCATATAAGGTCGATGACACACACTAAAATGAAACGATTAAGTGTGAGGTATGCTGCTAAAGCATTCACACACACAAACGCGCACATGATTTGGCGGTGCCCCCTCTGCCTGTCCTCTAATTATGTTTCCTGCTATGCATAGGTGACGCTGTGCTTGCCGGCGTGCCTGGGGGTCGCCACGGGTAACACTTCAGGTCAGAACAAAAAAAAAAAAGACAAGACAACAAACAGCACCAGCCACAGGCTCGCCTCGCCGCACCCGTCCGGCTAGCTACATAGCGAAAGCGCGAGAGCAAGTCCGCCTACATACCTTTCCACCTTGCACCTTCTTCTTCTAAACTCAGTAATGAGCCGTCCTGTGACTCGCCTCATCGTATTCTCCGCGACGGCCGTTGTTCATGCCGTTGCTGTACGGCTGACGCCCCCCGCCCCCCTGACCGCCGTAGCCTCCGGCGCCACCGCCACCACCGCGGTGGTTCGCAGAGCCACCGTACTGGTTGAAGCGCTGGCGTAGGCGCCGCTTCTCTCGGATGGCTTCGGCCAACTGTTTTTTGCGTTGTTGCATCAGAGGACAAGGAGGCGTGGATGGGACTTTGGGGACACTGGTTTGCATCGATTCCGGGAGAGTCACGTCGCACGCAAGACTATTCTTCTGGGTGAATGGGGTGGCATGTCGGGTGTAGGAGAACGCCAACTTGTATCTCGTACGGCATGCTCCCGGAGAGTGAGCGGGTCACTCCTCTCGACCAAGACGGGAGGGACTACCACCCTTCCCAACACCAATGCCAGCGCTGCTACAGTCCGTATATCCCGAAAAGAGTTGCAAGGCTCCGTCGTGGTGCTCCCCACGCAGAGGCACGGCACGTCTTTCGGACGACAAACCGACGGCTCTGATTGGTCAACCCCGCTAGTGCGGTCGATGAAATTCAAAGATACACACGCAATGACGTATGTTCATTGGGCAGCGGGAAAGCGGTCACACAACAAGGCACACGTGTCGTTCCTCCTCTCTCCCTATGGACACTCACCCTCTGGCCGAGGTCCTCCAGCACCCGGCGCTCGTGATGCGCGAACTTGGCCACGATGCTAGGTCCGTAGTCCATCTGCTCCTCCAGGGTGAAGTGCCAGAGGTAACCGTGCTCCTTGTAGACCTGCGGCGTATGTAACGACGAAAGGACCAAAAAGGCACCAACACGAAGGCGAGCCAGCAGAAATGAAAGCAACAAATGAATCCGACGTGTCGTCCGGCGTGCGTGACGTTAGGTAAGTGTAACAGCAAAAAACACAAACAATGCTGAAAAAAAACTGCAGAAACAACTAAACACACAAAACCACTGTTGTGCCCCGCTGCCGGTTGAGAACCGTTTCGCGAGAAAGCGCGTTCGGGTTTTTCAGCCCGCTGTGAGACAGGCGTGTTTTCAATGGCAGCCCTTTAACGCGGTTGATACCAATTTAGGGAACTCCTTCATAAAAATAAACGAATATACAAACCATCAAGGAGGTTGAATCCCCCCCCTCCGCCTCTTCAATCCCCTCCAATCCCCCACCTTCCGCTTGAGGCGCGTGAGCGTGTGGTTGTGCTTGACCTCCACGCGCTTCTTGATCATCGTCCCCCTGGGGTTGTACATGTGGTCGTCTCGCGAGCGGTAGAGCAGAAGAAGGTCCGGCAGCTCGAAGATGAAGTACGTCGTCTTCCACTTCTTCACCAGGAGCGTGCGCACCGAGATGCGGGCGAAGCACTCCCCGTCCGCCTTGCCGCCGGCCGCCTGCCGCGGCCTTATGGCCACCTCCCTGTTGGTTGCAAAAGTGAAACAAACGATGGAGCATTGTGGTAAGCGCGGCGCTGCGATGCGGGCAAAGCTCCATCCGCCACCGCCGTCGCCGCCAAATTCTCCTCGAAACGGCAGTCTGTCCGACATAACCCCGCTACACACCGCTATTATGTCGACCAAAATTAAGGTACGGTAAAAGACGTACGAGGGTGAGTGCCGAAAAAAGGGGCGAACAAGCGGCCACGTGTTCACGCAAAAAACGCGGCACCCGGCCAGCAACACCAAGAGCCTCTACACAGGCAGGCTCCGGTTGATTGGCCCATTCCCCGACCTTTCGAGAAGACACTGCGGGGTTGAACAACACTAACACGAATAACAACAACAACAACAACAACAACAACAACACGCAAAACAAGCGTAGTAACGTACGGGCCTTGGAGCAACCAACACTCGTCCAGCCTCCGATCATGAAGTCTGCGCACCCCCCGACGATCACAAGGCGCAAGCCCTGGCGGCATCACTATCGGACGAAGAATGTACTACCTGGCTTGCTAACAAATGTAGTTTCGATTCGTTCAGGTTCGTGGGCTCCTCGAGTAAAAACACGTGAGCTGTTGTGGCCTGTTGAGCTTGAGAAACGTCACAAGTGGTAGATTGCTGCGGCCCTGTCTTTCCTGTTCAGTCATTTCGCACGATTAATGTTACCCCTTTTTGATGGTGCTGCCCTCATGATGAGCTCACTCCGGAGGGATAGTTAGCATGCGTAATAAATTACAAGGTCGTACGGTCTCTCACTATAACCCGCCAGAAATTCTGTGGCGCTGATCGAAAGTGACGAACAAACGAGCAAACAAAACAACTTACCTGCTGCCGCCGGATGCTCCCATTGACCGATCGATGCCAGACAGTCCTCGGCTCCCACCGCCGCCGCCTCCCTGCATATCAATGCCATTGGTGGCCAGAAAGGGGGAGGGCGCCCACGGAGGAGGAGGGGGGGGGGGGGGGTGCTCTCAAACTAACGTCTGGACCAAATTCGTCAGTGGGGTGTGCTCTCAATGTTGTATCTGGACCCGATAGGGGAGTGAGGGGTTGGGTTGGGCTTGGTTTGATCAAATACTATTGTAGCGCGGGAGAGGATAGAAGGAAGGTGACCGGATATGGCAACAGATGCTGGTCAGAATATACTGCCGGGATGGGGGGATAGAGGCTATTAAGTCGAAGCATGAACATCGACGAGGGTGGTGTGGCTTCATTGCCCCCCTCGAGGCCAAAAGCGCTACCGTTCCCACCCCTAGCAGCAGCGTCACGCACTATTTGTGGAAGCTGTTCCACCGTTCACCTGTTCTCTACAAAAGCAAAGTTCGCGTTCCGCAACTGCCGTGGGAGTTTTTGTTTGACCCTCCTCGGCCCTTCCGGGATGGCATTTGTTCGCGTCGCCTCCTTTTCTTAACCAAGGGACTGATTGGGTGTGTCACACACCGTAGGTTCATAAGTCACCACACACGCCGATTTTCAGAGCTCGATTATTCTGCAAGCAGAAACAGCGGCGATACGTCGAGAAGCTTTCCGAACGAGCACCACTTGGCATCCTCTCCGTCGTGGAGTAGTAATCGACCTTTGATGGTGTGATATGCAACCTAGTACGGTCATGGTCATGGCGATGGTCATGGTGGTGGCGGGGGCACTCACAGGAGTCGACGCGCGCTCCTCCTCCTCACGCTGTAGGCGCAACGCAAGCTCCAGGTCTTCCTGTTCTTGCCTGGTACAGCACACAGCAGCACACCCAACGAGCAATGGAATTTGAGGGGAGAGAAACGCGGGCTGGTCTCGAACCAAAAACAGCCCGAAAAAAGCAGTGAGATACCTCAGGGCACCAAGGGTTGTTGGTTGACCTTGCAATAATGGGAGACTTATCTCCATGGACACCACTATCCGGTGTTCCCCGCCCGAAGGGTGCAGCAACAAGCTCTCCCACAACGATTTGAGGGGAGGGGGAAAAAAACGAGGGCCGGTACGGATACTAGAAGGAACTGAGCAAAAACTGAGCAAAAACCGGAACGCTTTTTATTTTGCGTAATTGAATTTTAAGACAACAGCAGCCGCAGCAGCAGCAGCAGCAGCAGCAGCAAGTTATAAATATTATATTAAAGACAACGAAAACATCAACAACAACAACAACAATGACAATGACAAAAATAACATGTTTCTTACCGGATGGAGTTCTTCTTCGTACCAGACCGGTCCCCTCGCCCCCCGCGGCCTCCGCCGCCGCCGCCGCCGCCGCCGCCGCTGAGGCTGGTGGATCTTGAAGCGGCGTCATCACGGGACCCCTCGCTGGCGTCATCGTCTGACCAGTTGCTCTCGTCTTCCACCTGCTCCAAAAAAAAGTTAATAGGAACACAAATGAAGGTTGTAAAAGTGAAGACAACAACAACAACAACAAAAACAACACATGCGCTGTACTGTAAAAGTAGCATCCTTGGCAGACACGTCCAGGTTTCCTCTGTTTCTACTGTTTCTGTCACTAACCCGGAGAATAGCTCATAGCCTCCCCGATGACGCCCCCTCACGGGGTCCCAGACCATGGCCTTTGGAAGCATCTCCGTTTTCAGCCTCACTGAAACGAAGAATTTTCTTCGACCAGCTCGTTGGCGCGGTCGACGCCAACAAATCACATAGACCCACGTGCACACACGAGACAACCGCCGCCAACGGTTCTAACAAAAAAAAAAAAAATGACAAGCAGAGAGGAAATAAACGCGAAATCACGTGCGGCAAACACCACGCAAAAAAAAAGCAACATTACCTACAGCACGAACACACAAAAAAAAAATGAATCGAGGGAAATCTAGGCTCTGAAGTAGTAGTAGTAGTAGAAGCAGCAGCAGCAGCAGCAGCAGCAGCAGCAGCAGCAGCAGCAGCAGCAAGTAGCAAATGCAAAACGGACTCACCGTCTCCTTCTTGGAAGGGAGGTTGCCCCAGATGTCGGCGTCCGTCAGCTCCCCCAGACCCCAGTCATCCGCCGGGGGCGGGGCCTGCTGCTGCTGCTGCTGGCCGTTAGACTGAGGGCCCGGCGCGAAAGGGTCCCAAGCTCCTCCACCGCCGGACTAAACAACGAAGAGGAGGGGGGGGGGGGGGGGGGGATGTGAGTGACTAACCCTTCGAGATCATAAAACCGTCGTCGAAGGTGATGTGTTGGCTGCTTGCTGCGGCTGTGTTGATGCAACGCGGTACAGATGCGCGTTATCCATAGGATGGGAGGTTTATCATGCACTGTCATCGTAATCTGCTTGCAACAGGGCACTGCGTGATACGCAGGGTGCTACAGTACACCTTGCTGGTTATCCACAGTACACCTTGCTGGTTATCCACAGTACACCTTGCTGGCTAATCCACAGTACACCTTGCTGGTTATCCACAGTACACCTTGCTGGCTAATCCACAGTACACCTTGCTGGTTATCCACAGCACGTGTTAGTACAGTACAGCAGTACGCATCGTAACTCGCTGACAACAACAAAAGCGCTGCAATGTTCGAATATCTACGAAGACCAACAAAACCCCCAAGAACGCAAAGAGTCTGTCCTTTTTCTGCCGCAGGAAAGCAAAAAGTCTGTGCTTCTGCCGCCTGCTTTTAACACATCAAATCAAAATGCAGCACTCCGAACGTGCAGTCTTTCTGCATTACATGTGTATTCTCCAAAAATAAGCAAATCAGAGAGGGTGACTCCAGGGAGCACGACTCATCGTGCAGTATGCATGCACGCATGCCTCTGAGCAAAAACTAGTTGCTCAAGAGGCGCACGATACAGCCGATGTGGCTGCCAAAACCCACAAACCTACAGTCAGTATCCCCAAACCGATACGCGCGCAAAGCGAGATCGGCAGTAGTGCAAGCACACGACGGAATCGCCACAAACACGGGTGTGAGAACAAAGGGAAAAAAAAAAACCTTGTTACACCTACAGTGGTTGGCTCTATATAACGCCGGTATGCGCCCGGCGCATCGGCCGGCACCATTCACAGGGACCGGGGCTCCTAAATGTACGGAATGACTTGGTGGTTCAGCTTGTGCCCAGCAATTTCACCGCGCTCTGCTACTCAACCAAAGCTATTGACGACACCCCATTGTACCTGTTGTTGCTGAGGCTGCTGCGGCGCAGCCGCAGCTGTGGTGGTGAAGGGGTCCCAACCGCCGTCCCCGCTCCCCGTTGCCGCACCGCCTCCGCCTCCGCTCTGTACAAAACCAACGGGGGCCGGGGCCAGCTGGTTCGAGAACGGATTGGCCGCGCTCGCGAGGACCTGGTTCTGCTGGTGCTGCTGCTGCAGCTGCTGCTGCGATTGCTGCTGCTGCTGCTGCTGCTGCTGCTGCTGCTGGGGAGTGGCACCGAACCCCTGGTTGTTGAAACCCCCGCCTCCTCCCTGGAAGGGGTTGTTCCCGGCGGCCGCGTTGTTGTTGCCGAAGGCGTTGGTAGACGTCTGGGACGCGGGGAGGGCGAGAAGGCTTCCGCCGCCGCCGCCGCCTCCAGTGGTCGGGGCGAAGGGGTCGGAGGAAGAAGTCGATGGCCCAAGGGCGAGGAGCCCCCCCTGCTGCTGTTGCTGCGGCTGGCCTGTTTAGCGTGAGGCGGTCAACAGGGATTGATCGAGGATTAGGGAAGGAAGGAATCAGCGGGCGGATCTACTCTCCAAGAATCGATTCCTTCATGGTCGATTCTCTTCTGCCCATTATTTTTTGGTGCTTTGCGCAGACCTGAACACAAGCGGAGCAGGAACGCGCCCACAAGACACACGAAAACATCCATCCGCTCGTCCACATCCCGCCACGGCAGTCACGTGCGGTTCCCATACTGCTCTCTGTTATCTCGCTCTTTCGACCCAATCCAGCTCGCCAGAAAACGGTCTTCGGTCTAGTGCGCCGTCAGAATTCCCCAAATGAGGGTACTGTACACAAACACGCCGAAAAATAAACAATCACACACAAACAACACAAACAATCGCACTCAGGTATGGACAGGTTGTGTGCGGGTAGCGATAGCTTGCAGGGCCTTCCCGGACGGCAATGGAAGAAGTTCACCCATCCGGCTTGGTAGAACCTTGGTGGGATTCGCCGCAAGACAGCAGCTCGCCGACATATTCCCCCGGCACCACACATCCATCGTTGGTGGCTCTACTGCAGAGTCCTTTACCCCTTTCTTCCCCCCTCTCCGGCTTGCAAGAGATCAACCAGAGAGATGCTCTTGCAGTGGCGTTGTTGGGTCAACGTCTTAGCGCGTTGAGCGCGACGAAACAGGTTGCGACGACGATGCTGCTGCTTCGCCGGTAAATGAACGCCAACGCCAATCACCAGGGGCGTCTTCGCGATCAGGAGTAAAGTCAAGTCTACCCTTGCTATTGCCGTTGCTTGTCACATGGATAAAACCAACGCACTCATACACACGCTAGCCACGACCGCCTCCCTTCTCGGCATCACCAAAGTCCGTGCAACATCAGTGCCGTTGCCGTGGTTGCTGGTGTGGCTGGTTTCCGTATTTACGTGTTCATGGCCGAGGAGTAGAGCTCGGGCACATGAGGCCGGCCAGGCAAAAAAACTCAGGGGTAGGAGCCCTTGCGTGCGACAACGGATTGATGGTCCCACCTGGCAGAAATGCTGGAAATGCACCGTGCGCTGATTTAAAGTGACCGAAAAGAACAAAAACAAAAAAAACTCTCCTGACGGGTCCAGCGGGGAGGGAGGGGCGGGGGGGGGGGCTATGCCGTGCCCGACTAGCCAACAGCAGTGTGTCTCACCTGTTTGGCTGCCGTAAGGGACCAAAGCTTGCTGCGATGACCCTCCCTGCTGCACGCCAAACGGCTGTTGCTGCTGCTGCTGCTGTGTCATCCCCCCTCCAAACCCGGTGCCCCCTCCCATCCCTTGCTGCTGCATGCCTCCCTGCTGCTGCATGCCTCCCTGCTGCTGCATGCCTCCCTGCTGCTGCATCCCTCCCTGCATCCCGGCACCCTTACCAAGCAAGAGCCGCAGGCATGGGTAGGAGGGCAAAAAACGTACCAGACCACGGAAAAGCGAGAAACACCAACACGACAAAAAGTAAGGCTCCGTGAGGCAAGACTAATCGCTTACAGACAGCGTAAATCAATCGTCCATCGCGCCAATCGCAACACTTGTTATCCTAACTATTGTCGCCACAACAGCAGCAGCACCACCACCACCACCACCACCACCTGCGGCAACAGCAAACCCCACAACAACGACAACATAATTAGCTCCAACATCAACAGCAGCAGCATCAACAGCAACAACACACTCAACGCAACGCAATCAGATACAACAACAACAGCAGCAGCAGCAGCAACAACACTAGCGCCACAAACAACAGCTACAGGCCCGGCGGCCGCCAAACCTTTCAAGCATCAACGACACCCTCACCACCGGCACCCACCGACCGCCCATCCACCCCAGCCCCTAACACCTCCACAACATAAAACGCCGAACACAATCTACACCGGCGCCCCGTACCTGCTGTTGGGGCTGCTGCCACTGCTGCTGCTGCCCCCCCATCTGCGTGCCCCCTCCATAGCCTCCGTCGTTGGCGCCGCCCCCACCCGCATTGTACCCGCCGCTGTCGTCGTTACCTGTGCCAAACGGCACCAAAGCCGCCGACATGGCTCCTCCGTTGGGATCGAAAGGGTCCACAGAAGCTGACAACACACAATAGCGGCGGGGGGGGGGTCTTGAGAGTGGAACCGGAAGGTCTGTGCGATTCAGATAAGCTAGGTGGGGCTCCTTTCTGTTACTCATTGACGATTTAGTCGTTTGGCTTAGGTCGTAGGATCGTACCTTGACGATTTAGTGATTAAGCCGTTTGGTCATGCGCCAGTGGAGCACTTCGCGGGTAAGCTACACAGCGGAGACATTTGACATGGCTCGGTGGCATACACTCGCTGGCAACGCAGTGTTTGCATACCACACCTCCGACGTTTCCATTCATCCACGGAACACACGAAAACGACTATAACAGCGAGCCCATCAACGCGACGGGCAGTAAGAAGACAAAACCATCGACCAAAACAAGAGCAATTCGCCGAAAATGAACTACTCTCTCTCTCTCTCTCTCCCATTCTCTCTCTCTCTCTCTCTCTCTCTCTCTCTCTCTCTCTCTCTCTCTCTCTCTCTCTCTCTCTCGCGCGCGCGCGCGCGCGCGCTCTCTTCTCTCGACAAGACGACTACAGTCTGCTGGCGGCTCAAAAGAAGCACAGAGTCGTCCAACGGTTCAAAGCACGGCACCGACAACACAACCCGCTACGACCAAGACCACGACAAGCGCACGTCATACGCATCATGCCCTCCTTCCTGGGAAGCGTGAAACCCGGGGCATTATCGGCACACCTCTACTGACGCCGACGTGCACCGCAACGGTTACATCCCTTCCCCCTCGTCTCATACATACACCACCCCCACTCACGCTTAGCAGGGATCTGGTTCAGCGGCAGGTTATCATAGGTAGGCTGCTGCATCTGCTGCTGCATCTGCGGCTGCATCTGCTGCTGACCGTTTCCCGAACCCACGCCCCCCAGCCCCCCCCCCCCGCCGTCCTTGTCCTTCTTGAAGCCTTGGATGGAGAAAGCGTCGATGCCGTCGAGGCCAGGCTTGGGGGCAGGCGCGGGAGCAGGCATGAAACCTCCGCCGCCGCTGCCGCCATTAGTGCCCAAGCCGCCCATCCCCAGCTGCTGCTGCGGTGTCCTGCGAAAGCCGGGATAAAGTTGCGGGGTCTGGTTGGATTCGCGGGATCGGATGAAGGTAATCTGGATTTGTTGTTCACTGCGCCAGGCCGCGTTCTATTCTAAACCACGTGTTGACGGTTTGTGCTTGGGATTGGTTGGAAAGCTGCTGTAAAAGGGAGCCAAGATCGCTGTGGGACCCATCAGCTTTGGTTTCGGTTTCATTTATTTTCTTGGTCGGATGAGAGGGCGAGTTCAGCTCCTACAGAACAAAGAGAAACGTTGCGGAGAGAAAGAAAAATGCATACAATAATACAGCTTGACCCATACATGCAGCAGTATGCATGCAGTACGACCACGGACAATCCGGCAGGAGCAACAGCCCGACGATTGTACCGCGGCTGGCTATCTATCTGGGAATATTGTAGTCATTTTCACACTGGGAACTATGTCTATCTACGACTTTCTCTCTCTCTCCCTGTGCTCTCGCTCTCGCTCTCGCTGACAACGCATTCGAGTCACAAGGGTGAAACTGAAACCGTTCCAAAATGTATTCGTCGGTCCGTACGCGGAATTCACCGTTTCGGTGGCTAGGACAGTTAAACCTTACATTAACCACTGCTATACGATGAAGTGGAAGTGAGGAAGGAGCCACCCCAAGCATCCCCGAGTTTTTCTCTGGGACAACACGTGTGGGGGTCGCTGGGTTCCGCGCGATATTTCGAAGCTTGAAGACCATACTGCTGTACTCCAGACATTCTTTGTGAAGTATGTAGTGCGAGGAATGGTGCTTTCGGTCCCAGAAACTTAATGCTAAAATGTTTAGGCCATGACAAATGTACTCCAGACATTCTTTGTGACGTATGTAGTGCGAGGAATGGTGCTTTCGGTCCCAGAAACTTATGCTAAAATGTTTAGGCCGTGCCAAATCAATATCGAACACGGCTTTGCTGGCTGGGAAAAAGACAAGAAATATATCATGGCTTTGTTGATTCTTCATATTAATTGAGGTGTGCAATCCGTATGCTATGATTCTTTGGGAAATTCAGGACATCAACGTTGAGCTCTGCCCTTGTTTTATCTCTTCTTCGACCACTCAGAGCTCGATTTCGATTGTTCGAGACTATCCGCACTTCCACAGCCCCGGGTCTAAAAGTTTCAAGTTTCCTCGGACAGGAAGTGAGAAGGTGCAAACTTGGTGAAACTACCATCGGTGATACAAGACACCGCCTGGACTGATGCCAAAAGCTCGATTTCCCTTGCCATAGCCGAAACAGAGTAACGGGAGGAAGAATGGCTTGCGTCGGAACCGCCTCTTGCGAGAAAGGACCGTTCAACTTGTACATCCTCTTGGTCATAGAGTAATGGAGCTGTGCTAATCGATCCAGGGGGTGTGATTGATGCCTTATGTGCTCACCCGCGGTATGCAGGTGCTACGGCACTTGTGCCAGTGATCGCACATCCTCGACAGACTTTTCACATGCATACCGCCGTAGGTAACACAACAAATCACACCCCCTTCGGAAAAAATATTCAAAGCTCAAATACCACCCCACAGCAGTAACAAAGAATCGTGGCGTCGAAAAGGTCGTCGGCGTTGGACCCGACTTCTCGACAGCTTTCCGAAAACGTATGTATCTTCTGTTTTCGAGCTATGTACACGAAAATCGGTGCAGGGGGTGTGGCATCTTATGTCACCTTTGGGTAGCTGGATTCTTCAAAAACCGAGGCTTCGTTTCCTACAACACTGCGGGGAATGCATACCGACATGGCCCACATGCTAAATAGGAGTAGGAAAAGGGAGGACCTATTATCATCGCCAAAGTCTCAATTCCTTGTTCATAGGCTTCGACGTTTTCGAGCCTGAAAGCTCCCAGGTTCGTAGATACAAATAATAGGCGCGTTCTGTACGCAGAAAGAACAGCAGTGTAGTGTAGGACACCAGCCCACCAAATGGTACAGACGGACACCTGTTCGCAGACACACGCAGGCCCACCCGACAACCCTTTTCCTGCGGGCAGGCACACACAGCGTTCTCGTCGCATAAGAGAGGGGAGAGGTGCTCACGCAACATGGCCGCAAGAGTGGCATGCACCATGCCGAGGGGCGCAGACGGGCAGCAATCTCGGATGCCTAACTTCGATCAGAGAGTCCACGCCCTCGATGTCGTACTTGTATAAATAAACACTACGGAAAGAAGTACTTCAGTATATATTCCATATTTCAGGGTACTTCGTACTTCGTACTTGATAATTTTTCCTCTGCGTAACATTCCTAAATTCTACGCAGAGGAGTGATGAGCGTCATGGAAACTCCCAATTCTTCTTGTTGACACAAACATGAAATGCGAGTATTTTTCGTGTTTCTCGTGAGAATGGCACACGATGAAGAGGGGGCCAGACTGCCTGTCGGACCCTTCTCGGGCTAAAAGTGAAGGCAAGGAGGCACCGCATGAGGAGTTATTTGTTGCTCCTGCGTACACCAAAGGTGTGTGGTGTGCCATGCATGCTGCGCATACAAGTAGCGCGCCGAATATTTATGCATAGATATGTATTCATGTCTTCACATTAGAAACCGTTACCGATCTCTGCTCAGTACCTTTTGGTGTCCGTATCGGTCCAACTGACGCGGAACCCTTTCCGTTCCGTGGTCACAGGCCAACTACCCCAATGGCACCTGTTGACGTTGCAGATAGCCTCATGTACTGGAACACACACGTGTACTACTATATTTGTCGAAAGAAAATGATGCACCTCTAAATTCGCTCGAGGCTCCGACTGCTGTTGCATCCTACACGCCTGCAAAAGCATCACTGCTTCCTGGCCGCTGCTTTGCATACCGGATACCGAAGTTCTCTTAATCAATGCGTGAACGAACGTGTTACAAACTTAACGGAGGGATCTCTACAACCAGCTGCGTGCTCTGCTTTGGGAACACGTTCTGGTTGTGGTGGCATTCCGCGCGATTTCCTCTTTTTTTGGTGATAAAATTTCAACCGTGGTGTTGTTCTATCTCCCCATCCGCGAACATGGTCTACATCAGCATGCCAACAGTGCAGCAACCGGGAACCCTGCTCTACATGCATGCAGCACCAACAGGCGCCGACATGTGCATAATGCGCGTGCGGCAGCGGCGGCCCAACTTCGCCCCCACATCCCCTCTTTACCAGAAAATCAACATGACAAGGGGTCGCGGCAAAAACACGGGTCGTTGCGCAATGAAAGATGAAAAATGCGCCATCACTTCCGTGTTCAGAAAGACTACTGCTGTACACAGCAGTACAGCTGTAATTTAGTCGAAATACGACGCTTGTTGAACGTTGCACAAATCGGGATAAGAACCGCGTACAGATGTTTGCGCTAGTCACGAGTCATGCAGCACAGCTTTCGGAACCTGCGCTGCGGGACCGTGCGTGTACAACTTGCCTCCACAGTAGCAGTAAGGCTCAAAACATGACGAAAGCGGAGCCGGCGGCATGGGGGGTGGAAATTTGGGGATAGTCTACATCTGAACGTCGAAGAGGACAGAAAAAGGGAGCGATTGTTGCTGACGCGGACCGTTACTGCTGTCATTCCCGTTTCTACCGCTGTCTGCGGCACAACCAGTTTCGGGGTTGCCACGACTGCGTGTGGGTAACACGTTCTGACACACACGGGTGACAATACCGGGCGGGATACACGTGAACAGAGGCAAGTGCATTCCAGAGAAGTTCACGGAAAGAGGGGATCAAGAAATTACACCGGGGTGGAACCCAGCGACATAATTGCAGTCCCATTTTCAGGGGGGCGTGTGCCTCTCTATGCTTCTCACGTCTGAAATCCAGCGTCGCCTCCGCCACCCTGAGGGTTCCAAGACTGCTGCTGCTGCAGCGGCGGAGCGGCCCATTGCTGCGGCTGCTGCTGCGGCTGCTGCTGCGGCTGCTGCTGCGGCTGCTGCCCGTACGTGTTGTAAGATTGTTGATTCGTCTGAAAGCCAACCCCCCCTCCCCCTTGGGTTCCGTACGGCTGCTGCTGCTGCTGCTGCTGCGCCGGAGGGTTTACCGCCCCCATCCCTGCTCCTGCCCCAGACCCTCCCCACTGTTGCTGTTGGGGCTGCTGTTGCTGCTGGGGCTGTGCGCCCATCCCATACCCTCCGCCTGCATTGTTCGCGTACATCCTTGCTGCTGTGTGCAGTCTGAATGTGTGCGACAACAAGCTTCGGGGGTTCAAAAGACAAGACATATTGATACAGAGTATATGATGTTCATACAATTTGCGTGCCCCCTGTCAATGATCTTTCATTTCCTTCCTTCATGATGCAATGCACTGCTGCTGTGTGCGCTTGTTCTCTGCGCGCGTTCGCGTGAGGTGTGCGTCTTCAGCTCCCCGCACACGCACCGCGCCAGCACATCCATGGCTTCAAGCCGCAACCTGTCGATTGCCGTGGTATCGTTTTGTTTGTGCGGACTCTCGACAGATGGCTTCATGCTGCAACAACGTCACCGTCTGAGAACAACGGGACTTACAATGAAGAAGGCAACCAACAAGAGCAAGAGCAAGCCGGCGGCCACGCCCTCGGACTCGTCCGCAACGATCGCAGCAGCGGCAGCAGCAGCACCGCTGTCAGCAGGGCCGTCAGGGGAAAGCCTGGAGCCTTCCGATGCTCCCAAGACTGGGAGCGTACCATCATCACCAGCAGCGAGTACTGCCCCGGTCTTCTCCAAACGGAAAACGTTCTGGCAGCCCTTCCTCACCGCCACGGCCAACCCCAGCGCCGCCGCCGCCGGCGGTACGCCGGCAGCGCAGAACGTTCCCGAGGGATCCTCGCCGGGTTTCGATCCCCCTCCCCTCCCGAACAGGAAGTCCTTCTGGCAGCCCTACTACTCCCCGCCGACTGCCGCTGGGGCACCGCCGGTTGCCGACGACCCCGCACCGCCCGCTGCCGTTGCTGAGCCCGAACCACCGGCGACGGCTGAGACGGAGTCGCCAAAGGAGACGGACTCGCCAATGAAGGAAGCACCAACAGTGGCGGAGGAGGTCTCAGCACCAACAACCTCAGCCGCACCGCCCGCTGCTGAGGCCGTCCCGCCACCACAGCCCGCTGCTGCTACGGCCGATTCGTCGCCGCCGTCGCCGGCCCCGCCCGTGGTAGCCTTCGAGCCGGTGCCCACTCTCATCAGCGACAGCCCGGTGTACAAGGACGTCGCCATGACCATCGAGCGCGCCAAGAAGTCGCTGGCGCCGTTCCGGAAGAAGGTTCAGGACAACGTCGGTGGGTCAGCAAGGTTTCGCGTTTGCTTTTGTGGTCCTCCCCCCGCTTCTGGCTTCGCCTCTGAGGGCTTACGTTTTCACGCATCACCACCGTTAGCTGTAACGTACACTTGGTCCCGCAAGGAAGTCTGGCGCAACAGCAGTAGCAGTGTCATAGCGTGACGCATGACATTGTCTTTTCCACGCGCCAAGCACACCCTCCCCCCATCCGCACACCCGGCTTCTCCCTACCCACGAACTTCCTACGCCACCCTGCTTGCCGTACAACCGCACTCGGGAACACGATCCATCTCGGATTTTTTTCTACACCGTAAACAGCCGAGGGTACCGTGGGCGAGCGGGGAGAGGAGTGGGCGATCGCCCAGGGCGCGATCCTCATCTTCGTGGCGATGGGGAGCATCCCCGTCGTCGGGGGCCTCGTGATGGCGCTCGCCGGGCCCGGGCTGTTGGCGGGGGGGTTGGGGGTCATAGCCGCCGGCGTCAACGGACTCGGGAAGAGCCTGTCGCCGTGGCCCGCCCCGGTTAAGGACAACGAGCTCAACACCGACGGGATTTACGGGGTCATGAGGCACCCCATGTACACTGGTGAGATTGGGCGGGGCCGCGGGGGGGATGGGGGGGGGCGTGCTCTTCTTGTTGAGTGCTCTACCACCTCCATCT
>FN649750.1:3924996-3935999 GCA_000310025.1 Ectocarpus siliculosus | reverse complement strand
AACATTGTACCCGTTCGAGTTAATATACCACAGTTGAAGGGGATCTGGGTCTCACGAGCAACCCGACCGCCCCCCTCTATCGATGAAAAGAGAGTCGACATCGACGACTCGCCACCGGCGGTGCAACAGCGTTACAGCGCGGCCGTGGAGGGGCAGCTGCCGGTTAGCGGTCGGTGATCGTTGAGGAGGCATACACATTCGGAAACCATTCCTTTGCCCTCTCTCCTGCTCCGTTGTTTTTGGGTGCACCCGGTGTCCCGCTTGTTTCCGCCTCGCAGGGTTGGTGATGGTCTGCCTCGGGTTCGGAGTGGTGACCAACTCTCCGCTGAGGATGCTCTTGGCCGCCTTGCTCGCGTAAGTGCTTCAGGGCTACCGTAGATTGCGTAAGACACCGCACCCCCTGGACCGAATGCCAAAGCTCGACTGCTCTGCAGCGAAAACACAGCGCCGGTGACGAAATTGGCGGCGTTGGAACCGCCTTTTCGAAAGAAACTCGACCACGTGTATCGCTTGAGTGTGGCATCCCCTTCGTCTTGGAGCGATTTGAAAAAATTCGGTCCAGGGGATGTGGTATCTTGTGTCATGTCGCCTACGGCAATCGGATTGCTTTTTGTTGAGATGCTGTCGACCGCCTTGCTTCCTCAAACCCTCTCGGGTTAGGGTTACGACCTGAACAACAACAACCATAAAAGATTTTTTAGCTTTTACCGCGCACAACAGGGCCGGGCGTAGATGTACCCGGCAGCGCGCGAGCGACACTCACCCCCAACATGCACGACTCCGCGGGGCCCCGCTGTGCTTTGAATTGCCTATGGTTTGTTGATTCCCCCCTCCCTCTTCTCCTCTACTACAGTTTGGTGCTCGACAAGAAGGTGGACAAGGAGGAGAGTCTTCTCGTGGCTCTGCATGGAGAGGCGTACGAGAGCTATCGCGAGGCGGTGGCCAAGTTTGTGCCCCGGTTCTACTAACAAACTTTTATTTTGCGTTAAAAAAATGTTCGGTGTAGACTGACTTGTTTGATTTCTTGGCGGGGCGGCGGCGGGGGGGGGGGGCTGAGCTATCTTGTCGCGATAAGATTGATGGCTTGCACCGCAGAAGAGTATTACTGTACTGTTGGTGTGGCCATGGGTCGGAGGTACGGTAGCATTAGTGCAGTAGCTGGTAGATAATTGCGAACGCAGGCAAATAGACGAGGATTTTTTTTAGCATTAGTAGCAGTGCCGTAGCAGCATTGTCAACAAGGTGGGTAAACGCTGTGACGGTATGTGTGTGTATATTCGCAGGGACGGCGGGATTCCGACGGTGGGGCAGGCCCTGTCTTGTTCATGTTTTCGTCCTTTTTCCTACCTTTCGGCCTTGAGGAAAAGCCTTGGGGGCGGATGGCGTGTGGGTTAAGGCGTGAGTTGAGCACTCGAGGAAGAGGCTGTGATTGACGTTTTCGATGAATGTCTAAAGGGATTTATTTGTCCTAGAGCCGCCGGTAGTTTACTTTTTGCCAAAAGAATTGCAACAAACTTCGAAGTATTTCGCCATTCATTGTGTTTACGGGGCATCGGGGAATAGACGAAAGCACGCCTCCACGTGTGGCTCAGTACCGGGGGTCATCGCGGCCAGTAGAGAAAGTTGGCCTGTTAGATAGAGTTCGTTTGGAGACATACTTCACACTGGCGGGAGAATGATGATTGTGCATGCATGTGTGTTCCATGAAGAAGATGCTCTTCATCAATGAACGACCTGGTCGGCTTCGATCGCCTGGGTAGCCCAAGAAGCGCTTGCATGCTGTCTCTTTGAGACTGGTGTAGAAGAAGAGGAGCACGTTACTATAAGAAGATTCACGAGCGAAATGTGCACGCGTAGGAGAAGCATAGCCCCGAGAAAAGCGGACCGCCTACGCAGGATTTGCGAGTATCTTGAAAAGAAATAGGGAGGGGGCACGCAGACCCTATCCCTAACCCCAACCCCAAAGCATGGATTGAATACTTTATCCCATACGTTTGCTCATTAATATAGGGGCCTGTTTTAACGTTTATTTTTGTCACCTAAATTGAGGCCCTGCAAAAAATAAGGTTCGGGGGGGTGCCGGGGGCCAAAGACGCTGATTGGTCAACAGCAAAAAACACGATGAGGCTTTCTCTGCCCGGAAAAGCAGGACTTCGATATTGGGTGCAGCAGAAAACAATTGCAAATTGAGTTGTTTTTTGCTGAATCGAAGTACCCGAGTTGCACTGCGCCCCTTTTGCACCCCCCGTGATGAGCTGGCGATGTCCCTGACGGGACTGCATGTGGCACACTGGCCGTGCGGCACCCACACGCATCGCCCACTGCCCGCTGCTGGGAAATAGCTGTATTGCAATGAATCTGTGAGCGTGCCAACTTTTCGCGCTGGTTGGGTCGCTGTGGAAGTTGCTTTCCAATATATATATGTGCGATGTCAAAAGTCAACGGCCGGTTGTGTGCAGCGAGTCAAAGTCCAAACAACAGTTGTAGAACACGCCTGAGGATGAGGCTTGGACCGCTGGCACTCTGTCTGCTGATGCTAAGAAGGTGTTCTTTGGCGAGTTGTCATTTTTTGAGAAGGAAAAAAGAAAAAGACAGCCCCAAAAAAGAACCGTAAGAAATGGCCTTAGCTCCCGTCCGTGTGGTGCTGATGTATTTTTCAGCTCCCGTGTGGTGCACATGGTCTTCTATCGCTCTACCTGGTTGGGTCACCACGTCACCTCGCGGCAGCGATTCCGCCGCATTTGGGTGTTGCCGAACTTCGATGTGGCAAAATTGCGTTAAAACGACGCAAGCCCTTTTTGGCCAAAAACCCATAATTAGGTCCATCCAATTTGGGTCCTCAATTAAGGTGACAAAAATAAACGTTAACAACAACATATTTTGCCGCATGTATGTTTGGGTCGGAAAAAAGCAATCGATCGCAGCGATGAGGACACGACAGCTTTCCCCTGCATCATCGCAGGGCATGTTTTAGCCCTTGTTAGATGCAAAGCGTGTCCTAGGCTGTGCAACTTCTAATTCAGCAGATTATACTGTACATGAGTGTACAATGGTCTGCTTCTAGAACACGATCCAGTTTGCTTTGCAACACAACGTAATCAATCTTGGATCACCGGTCGAGGGGGCCCCCACCTCAAGAAAAAGGCTAGGGGGGGCTGTTTTCGCACTGCGTGACTCCCCCAGGAGTGCTCGAGGCAGCCTGCTCACCTGCTCTGTCTGTGCTGTCTGTGCCTTGCTCTTGTGTGACTTCCCCAGCCTGCACTACGGTGTACATCAGGCCCTTTCTATCAGAGTTAGGAGTTCGCAGCAACAGAGGGGAAATTCGGGCATTCACATCATATCGAAAACCTGCCTGGCTGTGTCACCGGGATTTGACACTTGGAAGCATGATCATGAGCTGCTTCCTGACAACGGCAGCAGCAAGCATGCCGTCTCCAACAACAACGGGAGCTCGCGGAACCACCACCAGCAGCAACAGGCATGGCGGAAGCCACAGCAGTTGCACCAGTCGCACAACCGCGCTGGTCGCGGGAGCTCTCGTGCTGGCGACCTGCGGGACAACGTCATGCAGCGCGTTTGCACCGGGGCCTAGGGGAATGACGGTGCTGAGGCCAAGCGGCGGCGGCCGCGGTGGTCACGCTACGAGCCCCGTCGGCCGCAGCAGGAGCGCCACGCCTGGAGCGCAAGCTCCTGTCTGGGCCGGGGGGCGGATAGGCGGGGGGGGGCTTGCTGGGAGCGTAAGGCCCGAGTTGAACTCGCCACGAAGGTGGGTGAGACTGACGGTGCAAATCAAGTGCAACTTCTTGTTGACCCAATCAGGCTCTCGGAGATCTTGGAGATCGGTACCCAGAACGGCGCTCGCGACGAAGGATGGTAATGATTGCAGTGCTCCACCTGCAGCACTAAATAAAGGAAGAATTCCTGCTGTATATAGACGCAGAGGCGTATATGGCCAATAAGTACCCTGGGTAAAAAGGCAGAAATCCTGCTGTATATAGACGCAGAGGCGTATATGGCCGATAAGTCTCCTGGGTACTCGGCTGTGTGCTTCGTCCAAAATTTCCATTGTGATGCATTGGGGGCACGTTTTCGGTAAAGCGCGTTGCTATTTACTACTGCACCACCCCGGTACTGCTGTAGCATCGACCGCGATTGGTAAGGTTTTTTCGCAACGGACGCTTCAAATCTCGTGGCCCCAGTATGTGACCGCTTCAATGTGGGTCGGTCGCCCTGTGTAAGTCCGGCAAATGAAACAAATGCCAACATTCAAGCTGTCTCAGGCTTCAACCAGATAGCAACACCACCAAGGGCCCGTGCTGCCTACACGTATCGGCGCCGCTCTCACCCTCACCCCGCTGAAAAAGTGGTCGATTCCGTGGGCGCCGGGGGTAGGGGGGTGCATACGGCTCTCAGCCAGCCATCCCACGAGCGTGCGGAAGTAAGTCTGGAAGCCAGGGCTTTGCAACACCCGCTCCTGGGGTATCAGAGGGGGTACTGCTGGTAGTTGGAGGGAAACAAATTCCCTCAATGTTGGATGCACTACTCTTGTTTGATGTGTGCAGCACATCCACTACTGAGTATGCGCTGACCTGTAGCATAGTGGATTTGCTGCACATCTAACACTCAAAGCGTTGGTGGTTTCGAAGCACAAGTCGAAGTGAGACAGCAGCAGCGGGAACGTTCATCAGCCAGGCACCGCTGCGGTGTCTTGTGGGCGGGGTGTACACATGTTTTCGCACGCCTTGGCGGTTAGACCATTATCCACGCGTCCTCGAGAGAGGACAGAGCATTGTTCCGGCAGGGCCGATCACCGATGGCCAACTGTTCCTTCCGACCCTGCCGAAGGTGGCTCTTGTCGTTGGGGGGCGGGGGGCGGGGGGGCCTGCCCTCGCCAAACACCCAACCACCCGTCTGCCTCGGGTTTCTGACGGTAAACGCACACAGAAGTACGGAGCCAAGAAAAAGTGGCCATGTTACGGCAGTACGGGGGGAGCGGTGCTCATGGCATCCAACTGAAGACCCTTTGTTGTGACAGATAACACATAGCAGAGAAAAAAAAATGTTGTGCCGTGGACAAAAAGGGGGGCAGGACCAAACAAGTAACTCAATGCCTCAGAAAGCATCCCGTCGTTTTCGTGGCGGAAGCATGCAGCCTGAGTCTGGTTTGTTTGTTCGTACAGCAGCAAGGATGAGCCCCCACCCTTTTGGTAAGCGGGGGAGGCCCAACCAACCCATGGAATATCTGGTTTTGCAAAGCACACGAAGGGTGGTGACCAGCGTCCGGTTCATCCTTTTGTCCTTTTGAAGCGTAGCCTGGGCCGGCGAAAACCCGGCATATCGCTCCGTCCCAGCATTGTGGGGCTGCGAGGTCAATGCCCTAACGACTACGGAAGGCGTTTTTTGTGAGTACACCCCTCCCCTTGCTGGCACCGCTACGGAATGAACCGCGTTGCTCGACGACACCACCAGGCGGAGGCAATGGCGGGACGGCGGCGGTGGGGCCAGGGGCGGTTCGTCTATGGTGCAGATGATGGGCTCCTCGCTAGAGGCGGGGCTGGGCGACATCTTCAAAGAACCCGATGAGAGGATTCTCAAGGCCGTCGAGAAGGCGGGGAACAGGTGCTACCAGCCCCCCCCCCCCCCGCGCGCGCGCGCACCACGTGCTTTGGCAAAGTAGGAAGGAGCGGTTGACCATCGGTGATCGGTCCTGTGGGAACAATGCTCCGTCCTCTCGAGGACGCGTGGTCAATGGTCTAACTACTAGGGCATTCGAAATATGAACACGCCCCGTGCCCCGCACAGCAAGCAACGAGCCTCCGAATATTGGAATTATTGTCGAAGTTGTCCGTCGAGGGTGGGTCTGTTGAATCGTTTTCTTGTGCGGGAAATATTGTTGAAGTTCTCCTTCGAAAAGTGGGTCTATTAAATTTGACCTCTTGTGTTGGAATCATCGTCGAAGTTGTCCATCAAAAACTGGTAGGTTGAATGCGAGCTCGTTTGTTGTCGGAAACGTCTGTTGAAAACCGCAACAACTTTAGGGCTGTGCCCTCGGACGTGGCCGCTCTGGCCGGCGTGGACCTGAACGTGGCCAAGAGGGGGCTGGTGAACCTCGCCAACATCGTAGGCGGAGACCTTGAGGTGTCCAAGGACGGTGAGTGAGATGCACCCAAGTTTTACGTTGGTGTTGGCGTTGGATCTTGTGCATGACAATCAAATGATCCCGCGGTATGCTAGGATGATTCCCCTGCTTGCGTCCGCGCGTTTTGCGAACTGGTGGTTGATGAATGCTGCACGCCCTAACAGAGTAAACCCGACGGACGCCTCTCCCCAGTATAACCCGTGTTGGTGTTGTGTGTCGGGAGAGAATGGAGATGCACCTAAGATGTTTTGCGTTCTTGTTGGTGGTGGTGTTGTGAAACGGGGCGGGCGATGAGATGCCACCATGTTTTTCGTTCTTGTTGCTGTTGGGAAGCGGAGTCGGTAGTCGTATTTGTTGTGGTTGTCTTCGCGCACCAAAGGTATGGATACTCTGCTAGCATACGCGTCAAGTTCATGTTTGTTTTTGTGTTTGTTTGACGGTGTTAGTCGGGGCGTTGTGGTTATCTTCACATGAGAAAATGTACCGGGTACCTTGGTAACAGCCAGACACACGCTAACTCATAGACAAGTTCATATTCTTGTTAATGTTGTTGTTTACGGTGTTGGGTGTTGTCGTGGTTGTCTCTCACGTGCGAAACGGTACCAAGTAGTAAATATACCCTGCTATCGTCATTCCTGGGTCATCCCACGCAGACACTCGCTATTGTGTGCGCTCTTTCGTGAGTGCATAGGTTTGAAGGCCGCAGCGTCCCCTCTCTTAACCCTTACGTGACTAGGTTAATTTTTTTTTTTTTCTTAACCACAACTGGCTCTCTGCGGTCAAAGATCTTCCAAGCATGCGTTTACACCCATAAATCACGGCGGCAAGGATGGTGCAGCAGTGGGTCCATGTGTGGGGCTCACAGGGATGAGGACGCGGTATATGTAAGGGTGACGAACAGGAGTACAGTAGTACTACTGCTGTACAGCAGTAGCAGCTATGCGGAGAGAAATAGACTGTACAGCAGCAGTAGTTTCTGGGCAGGTGTGCATGCCTGTCTCCGACAGCAACCGTCCGCACAGAGGATGTACCTGTGCAAGCAAGACCTGTTGGCACATCTTCTCCACCTCATCCTTGGACAGAGCATACGGCAAGCGCATATGCTAGCGGCGCTAGATGCGAAGACGCTGACGGGAAACCGCCTAACAGAAGCGCCAGATCGACGAAAAAAACGGCCCGCTCATCAGAGAATCGAGACCATCATCCACTATGGCACAAAATGCATAAAAATCGTGATAAATGTTACTATACGTACTACAAATAGAGAGCTGTGATCGGAGCTGTGATCGGAGCTGTAGTCCCGAAAACCCTTGCCTTTGAGCGAAATTTTGCACACAGCAGACGAACCACCCTTCACTCCCAATACTGGGAACCACACGCACCTCAACCACAACAACATCAAGCACCGAGGCAGTACGTTAGCATCGGCTCCGGTGGCGCTTTCTCTGCTCTCCCCCGCGGATGCGGCACCGGGTTGATCACATGTTCAGGGTGCTTTATGTATCCTCTTCGGTGGTATTGTGCGTTTGAATCTTAGACTACAGCAGTGCCGGTATAGGCAGTAGATTGGATCTGGAGAGGATATCTGCCCCACGTCAGAGAGATTAGGCATGGGTGAATAGTATTGTACTATGTGAGTTCTGTGCGCATTGCTGATAAGCATGCTTTGGGGGTGGACTGCCTGTGTCTCCCTGCTGGTCTCTATGTAGTTTTTTTGCTCTTAGCCGAGGCACAACGGCGATCTTTCGGCACGCAAAGTGATCGGAGCTGAGAACGGAGCTGAATCGGCCTGTAGTCACGTAAGGGTCAAGTCCCCAAAGTAGTGCCCCTACCTTGCGCTTCCAACCGGCACGTCGAGTCGGGGTCGTGTGACGCGACCTGTCATCCGGCTTTTCATGTGCAACGAGTACCGTAGGTTTGCATGAAGCTTCCACGCCTCCTGGACCGATTTTCAAAGTTCGACTACGTACAACTCCATGACGAAGAGGATGCCAAAATCAAACGGTTTGCGCTTTCGGAAATCTCTCGACGAGACAGTTCCAACGCCTTAACTTTCGGCACAGTACTGCTTTGGCTGCAGCGAAATCGAGCTGTGATGATGGGTCCAGGGGGCGTCGTGTCTTGTGCAACCTATAGTAGTTGGTGCCCACATACTGTGGGGTGGTACCTCTTGTCTACGGGGCAATTTAGAGCTGAAGAAATTCTTGCTCGGACCTCCTCCAACTAGCCGTTGGAGATATAGAATTTCTTGCTCACGCCCCCTCCCACTAGCCCTTGGAGACACCGAATTTCTTGATTCGGAGTATTAATAACAGCCTCCCCCACAATTGGAGATATAGGAGTTCTTGCTCACAGCCCCCCCCCACACACACACAACGGACACTTGCACTCCTACTACGGCAGGAGACGTGGTGTACAACTTCCCCTCCAACTTCCGGGCCTCCCTGCTCTCCAAGTCTGCGTACCGCCGCGGCGTGGAGGCGGTCCGAGCCGCGTGGCCCGTCATCTTCTACGGCATCCGGGTGTCGTTCGGGGTGGTGCTGCTGGCCTCCATCGCCCTGATCTTCAGCACGATCTTCTTCGCGGCCACCTACGCGAACTCTAGCAGCGACGACAAGTAAGCGACATACGTACTTGTATGTATACAGAACGCGCCACCCACTTGAGAGGGCCCCTTATTTTGGCCAAGACGTCCCTTTCCTTATTCTTGTGTAAGGGGTAGAGACTACTGTACTGTCCCCCACGGCGACGTTTTGAAGGCTGGTAGGATTGCCGGGGGGCTTGTTGCGGTACCCCCGGCCACGCCGCGATCGTCGTCGAAACCGGAGGACGTTGTATGCCGAAGGAACTCCCGGAGTGTAGGCTTCTTGACTGGCCAACCTGCTCTCACGGCCAATTGCTTAGGTTATGGATTTATCTAGTCTCAAGTTCTTGGTTGATGGCTAAGTTCTTTGGTGGCAACGCGTGCTGTGCCGTAGGAGCTCGCGGAAGGTGTCACACATCACATCACACACACACACACGCCATTGGCCGGTTTTCGAAGCTCCTTTGCTCTTCATCATCAAACACAGTGGCATGCCGTCCGCACAGGAGGGGTCGCACAAGACCCCGTGGACCCATTTTTGAAAGCTCCTTTGCTCTGCATCATCCGAAATAAATAGCAGTGTGCCGAAAATGCCGGTAGACCTTGAAACCGTCTCGTTTAGAGGCTTCCGGAAATGTACGTCGTTTGCTATGTACGTCCTCTCTGTCGTGGAGTAGTGGAGCTGTGAAAATCGATCCAAGCGGTGTGGTAAATTACGTATGCGACGTGCTGTACGGTTGGGGCGGGGGCGGGGCGTGATTGGTTTGTGGCACGAAGAAGAAGCGATGGGTGGGTGGGGGGGGGGGCTAGAATCGTGCCGAGCGTCCACCTGGTCCGGCTCTTTTTGGCGTTGTATTTTGTCGGCGATTCATGCCACCACCAATACAACTCTGTCTTGTCAACGTGGACCCCTCTTGGGCACCGACCGACTGCAGTGGCCTTTATGATCCTCCTACCCTTAACCGAAAATGACACACAAGAACACCGTCCTGCCTTTATCTTTTCCGACGCCGACGTCATCTCCCCCTTCGTCATTGTGAACAAAAGCCGCGACCGGAGACGCGGCGGAGGCGGCTTTGACGGTGGCTACGGCGGGAGGGGCATCGGATTCAACACGTACTTCGGCCCTTCCCCGTTCGACTTCTTCTACTACCGGCCGTACTACGGATACTACGGGACCCCGGTGGGGCGGGGAGGGCAGAGGGGGGACCCCGAAGAAATGGGGTAAGGATAGGGATACCCTCTCTTGCTGTGTCTTGCTCGGGATGAGGATGTCTTGTATTGCTGCAAAAGTTGCTGTTGTTGGTATTGTTAACTTGCTAAGGATAATGATGGCTTGTATTGCTGCAAGAGTTGCTGTTGTTGCTATTTTTTTGCGTTCCCCAAGATGTAAGCGAGTTTTTTGCCCCAGGATGCATAGTGAGTCCTTGTCCGCAACATCCCCCAAAATACAGGAGAGGGAGAGGCAGGCTATGGATGGTTTTCTGCTCTCTCGTTAACACTCGGCCGAAAGACTCGTGTTGGGGTCGGAGTTTTGAGGTGGCTGATGAACCCCCCTCCTTGCTGGAGGCCTAGAAAACTTCCGGACGTTTCTCACCGCCCCCCCGCCTTCTCCCATCGATCACATCCGACCAAATCACACCGCTGCCGACCGATGCTTTGCGATCGATCACATCAGATCGCATCAGACCGCCATTGGAAATCGGAATCGGAATCTGTGCTCAGTGAATGTTGTGCTGGCCGACGCCTGCCAGCGGTTTGCACCATCCATGCCCCCTTGACTCGCCCCTCTCAACTCTTCCCCCGCATCTTCGTGAAGATTTGCTCGAATCGCACGTGTTCGTCTCTCTCTCTCTCTCTCTCTCTCTCTCTCTCTCTCTCTCTCTCTCGCTCTCTCTCTCTCGCTCTGCATGACATTGTTAGGGGCCACATCGCTTCACCCGTTCCGACCAAACCTCTGAAATTCCTGCTGAACACCCACGCCTCCTTCCTGTACTTGCTTGTCCAGATTTCTGGAGCCCATCCTCATACCCCTCCCGTCAACCGTCAACAACCGTCGAAACCTCTGCTCAACCCCCATGCCTCCTTTGCTTTGCTTGTCCAGGATTCTGGAATCCATCTTCTCGTTTATTTTCGGGGACGGTGACCCTAACGCGGACATGGACCAGCGGAGGGTGGAGGCTGCGGCGACGGTGAGGGGAGGCGATGAAGGAGGGGGGGAGGGTAGAGGAAATGTGGATGTCGAGAGAGAAGGGGGTGGGGGGGGGGGGGGGGGGGGAA
>FN649750.1:3912835-3923964 GCA_000310025.1 Ectocarpus siliculosus | reverse complement strand
CCAATGGGGGGGGGGGGGGGGGGGGATATGTGAGTGCCAAATGTGAGGGTAGTTGTTTTCGTGCACGTAGTTGTCGTTGTGGCGGTTAGTGGTTGTTGTTGCTGCTGCTGCTGACTCTGCTGCTGCTGCTGCTACTGCTGCTACTGCTACTGCTACTGCTGCTGCTGCTGCTGCCTTTGTTGTTCTCTTCTGCTTCTCGTTTTGTTCCGGAAAAAACAAAAAGACGCAACCAACCTCGGTTCGGTTTCAAATCACCACCATCAATCACCACCACCACCGCTACCGCTACCGCTACCGCTGACGTCTGTGCGTGTGTGTGTACGATTGTAGCTCATCCGTGGCAACGGGGGAGCGGTGTCCGCCGAGCAGCTGGCGCCCCTCCTTACCCCGGAGGCCCTTCGTTCGTCGGACAGCAGCGTCGTGGACGAGTCTTTCGTGCTGCCGATACTGACCGCGTTAGACGGGGCCCCGGAGGTGAGAGAGGAAGATGGGGGAGGGGGGGGGGCGTGCTCACGTTTTGCATGCCTTATTGTAGCTGTTTGACCATCCACCAAGAAGGTTGGGGGGGTGGGGTGGGTACTCGTGACACATGTTGTTGTCGTGCTTGTTACAAGGTCAATACCTCCCAAGATATCGTGGTAGACCTATGTATTTCGTAAGCATGTGCGGCGTTGCTTTCACGTCCAGGTTACGGCGGACGGGGACATCGTCTACGTCTTCCCCTCCCTGCAAACGTCGGCAATGGGCACCGGCACGGCCGCGACTCAGATCGGGAGCAAGGAGAGCGCGAGACTGGCCGGCCTGAAGGTGAGGCCTAGGTGACGGACGAGCTCCTTGTTGGCGGCGGGGTCGCCTGCTCAGCAGCGTGTCTGGACTGTAGTTTGGGTGTTGCTGAGACCTGTTTGTTTGTGCTGTCGCTGTTGCTGGGACTGTTGTTGTTGTTGTTGTTGTTGTTGTTGTTGTTGTTGTTCAGTTCGGCATGAAACGCTGGACCTCAGATGTAGTTCGAATTGCTCCTCGCTGGACGGTATTTTGTTGTTCTCGTGTTAGTATTCCTTTTTTTTGTTTCTCTTTCTCATCTATATGATGTTTGTCTCTTGCCTTTTTATCTTTCGTTTTGTCTTTTTGCCTTTTTACAAAGACGAAACGAGGAGCGAAAACGACTATCGATATTCCTCCTGCTGGGAAGGAGCGGTTATAACTTCCTTGAGACCGAGGGCACTACGCATCTCACAAACAAAATCCCTCCTTCTCCTTTTTTCACTCTCGCCCCCCTTTGCCTCCACCCGCGCCCGCATCCCTTGTGCCCCTGAAATACTCTTCTATCGCTATTGTAGTCTCTGTCGACGGCAAACTCTTCTTTTTCTTACCCCTACCCCCGCCCTTCGCTTATATCCCTACAACATTCTCTTCCCCTAATAGTCGCTGTCCACTGCCGACCTCCGGGTTGCTCTGGAGGCGGTGGGAGTGCGGGCTATGTCCATGTTTGAGCGGTCGGAGCTGATCGATGCGGCCATGGCGGTGAGAGTCATGACGTCAAGTTGTTTGTCGTGCGGTCGCCTTCTTCTTTTTTTTTCCCACGTTGCCCACTCTAATCCCCTCCCATTCGTAAGGCGTTTGGTGGCTTCGGGGGCTTCGGTTCCTGCCGTGCAATTCGCATGTATGTGCCCATTTGAGAGGGAAATGAAGCAAAAAAGCCCAAGGAGGACTCGTCCAACAGTCGAAAAGCATCACTACTACTGTACACGAGTCCTACTCTTGAGGTGGCTTTCTCGCGTGCCTCTTGACAGGCCGGCATCGCCAAGCTGGACAACGGGAACATCGTCCTGGAGCCCCGCACGAGCCGGGGTTCGTCATCGTCATCTGGGGGCGGCCGGGGGGTTGTTATCCCAGAGCCCCTCATGGTGGGTGGTGTTTTGGCCGGACCGAGGGGTCTATGTGGAATCGCCAGGATTTGCAATTGGTCCATACTCGTCGGGACTCTGACACGGGGTGATGGTGTAAGGCTTCACGTGATGACAAATAAGAGTCCTTTAATTTCCGCAAGAGAGAGAGGCAAACGAGAGCCCCAAATACAGGATCCCGTGTGCCATCCAAAACAACAAATGTACACCCTATAGCATACCATACTACGGAGCCCCCTATTGTCGGAAGACCTATGTAGACACTTGCCATGACCTAATTTCCACGGGTCGGGGCTCGGGGCTGCTAGAGATCTGTGCCACTGCTTTATTCCAACACATTCAATCAACAGAAGCAGCCGTGCTTACTCTTGTTGCCGAGCCTTCTCCCCTCTCCACCTTGCCATCTTGCCATCAGGAAGAGACGAAGCCGTTCAGCGTGGCGGCGGGGTGGAAGAAGTTCGCGGCGGGTGTTCTCGGCGCCGTGAACCTCGGGGGAGCGTTGTACCTCCGGCAGCTGCTGTCCGGACCGGCCTTCGCCGGGGTGACTTTGCCGGGGTACTACGGCTTCGTGCAGGCAAGTTTGTTGCTGTTGCTGTTGCTGTTGCTGGTTTTGCTGCTGTTGCAGCTGCTCTATTTAGCTGGTGGTGGTGGTGGTGGTGGTGGTGGTGGTTTGTTGTTGAGGTAGTGATTGTTTTTGCTGCTGCTGCTGCTGCTGCTGCTGTTGTGTGGCCGTGATAGTGTCGGTTCCTCTGAATAGCGCTGGTCGATTCGCCGGGCGCATACCGGCACCACAGAACCCCTCCCCCCACTGTTACGTACTTGTCTCGGAAACCGACGTCGTGTTCATCAACAGCGGCCATGAATTAAGTATTGGTACGTGCTTATCCCGGAAGCCCGTGGCGCGTTCCATTTAAAAAACAAACAGGGGGCCCTGCCGTTCCTGCTCACGTACGCGGTGGCGCTGAACGTGATCCCGGCGGTGCGGTTTGTGCTCAACAAGAGGGAGAACGCCAAGATAGAGGGCCGGAATTTCCTGAGGAGGAAGTGGGCGGAGGCCGGCAGGAGCGGGGGCGCCGTGGTTTCGCGCAAGCTAAAGGCCGCCAAGACGATGACCACCGACATGAAGTGAGACGAGAGAGAGAGAGAGAGAGAGAGAGAGAGAGAGAGAGAGAGAGAGAGAGAGAGAGAGAGAAAACAAATTAATCTTCGGTGTTTCTACTAGACGTTGCTGAGTGAGGTGTGGTGTGTGTGTTTATTTGTTGGCACCGACCGTGGCAACCGGCTGGTGACCACTCAAAGACCACTCAAAGACCACTCAAAGACCACTCAAAGACCACTCAAAGACCACTCAAAGACGTCAGTCTCAGTTCGGCTGCAAAGATAAACGATTTTGTGTATGTGTGTGTTTTGGTATTAGTGTCGACCACACTAACCGGCTGACCCTTGAAAATACGCCCGCCTCAGTGTGGTTGAAAACACAAAATGCTTCTAAAAGCCACAATCTGGGACCGACTGAGCGTCATGGGGGAGTCTACGCAAATCTCTTGATTCAAGACAGATACCGTAGCAATAACAAGTGTATGTGTTTATTTTTTGTAGTATCGACCGCGCTGACGGGCTGACCAACGAAAAGACGGCAGTCTTATTGTACAGCGAACGGGATATAAAATGCGAGCACGCTTTCTATAATAGTCATCTGGGCTCCCCAGGGGTGCGTATTGTTGTGCGCGATTTTTTGTCATCATTGGGGTCACAAGAAACCTGGGCGAACAAGCATTTGTCTTTTGTCTCGGTGTGCGTTTTTTCTTTCACGGTTAACGATGCTGGTCAAAACTTGTCTTTCTTGGCAAGACGGTGATCAAGACAGAGAGAGCACACAGAAGTCCTGGTAATGGTTTTGAGAACTCAACCAAGTCCTAGAACCAAGTTTTGCTTGGCGCACAATGCCCACCTATATTTGTGTTTTCAGAGGCTCTCACCACCGAGAAGGTGGGGTAGCTAAATCATCGTATTGTTGTGTTCATCGTTTCACCGACTTTATGGGTGCTCACAATGCTTCACCTTCGTGCTCATCACCGAGAATATGGGGTCATTAAAACTTGTGATTTCTGTTTCACCGACTTTTCAGGGTCATCAAGCCCGAGGACGTGGAGTACACGACGGCCAAGACCCTGGCGGACCAGGGCATCAACCAGGACGACGACCTGCTCGATGACTTCGACGCCCGCTTGAAGTCCTCAAAGAAGGAGTAGAACATAGATAGAAGCAAGTATTCTGACGTTGTTCCAAGCCTCTCTAGTTCGTGCCGCAGTTTGTTGGGGGAGAATTCTACGCCCGCTTGTCCTCAAATAAAGAGTAGACCGTAGAAGCAAGTCTTGATGTTGTTCCAAGCCTATCTCGTTCGTGGTAACTACAGCGCCAGCTTGAAGTCCTCAAAAAAAAAAGAGTAGGTACCTGCAGAGCGTAGAAGCGAGTCTTGATTTTTTTCCAAGCAATGGTAGCCACGTCTCTCATTAATGCCATAAAGAGAGAGAGAGAGAGAGAGTGAGAGAGAGAGGAGAGGCAATGCGCACTAACTACCGCCAACATTGTTGGGCTGGTTTGAGTAAAACGTGGGCCTAGATGGCCTCCTCATATTTGTCTGCTTGGTTCTGCTCTCTTTCTCTTTCTTTTGTTTTCCCCGCTATGAACGGCGTTGTCGATATGGCTCCTGTCTTTTGCTTCCCCCCATGAGACAACCCCTACGGTGTTGCGTTTCCTTGGAGGCGATGAAGGATGAAGGTGCGTGTGCTTGTTTGTTGGTGTGGTTGTGTGATGCGGCGAGAGCGAGAAAGGGTTGAATGACGTTGTTTGTTCGTGGATATTGTGTGTGGTTGGCACGATAATCGTTGTGCGAAGAGCGAGGGGCGCCTGCCGAATCCAGCTGGCACGGATGGATAGGCGGCGTCTGTATATGTTTATTGTCGAAAGCGGACAACATCCTTGGCAAGCGGTAGCTTCGTGTATCGATGGGCGAATCAATGAAGAAGCCGTTATCGATCGGGCAGCCTGTACGTGCGTGTATATATACGGCGGGCGTGGGTATTGTCTCAATCGATGGAAAACAAGAACGAAAGTCGAAGCCCGAAGCAAGAAAGCTCGAAACAGGTCAGGCAGGCGGGGGAAAATTGTAGGTCAAAGCCGACCAATCGGCCCGCGCCCCTCTCCTCCATGCCGCCCAATCTCCGTCTCTTGAACCACCTGGTCGTCGGGGTATTACACCTTCGTCCTGTTTCATCTGTTCATTCGCCAATGGGCTGGGTACGCAGAGGCGTAAAGAGGTGGCCTTTTCCTCTGTTGTTCCTCTATTGTGTGTAGGAGAAAGTCTTACGCGTGGCACTATGTTTCCCACCCAAATCGTTTCCAACAAAGTTGCGGTTAGAGCATGCGCGAACTTCGGGTGTGGGTAACGTCGTCGGGGGTTCGAACCCTACTTTTTCGTTTTATGAACCCTTGTATCCAACCTCAACCAAGTTCATCTTCAGAACGTCTGTCAACTCGCAGCATGCGCCACCCAGACCGCCTCTTTGGGAAAAAAGGGCACAGGGCTTCAGACGAGGCCGGGGCTACCCCCGGGCTGTTGTTATAAAATCTCCCGCTTGGCAACAACAATACGACGTCTTGTCGTGTACCGACAGCCGTTCGAAGAACATCCTGAGCTTCCCGGGCGAGAGGAGCACGTGCAACTTTGGCCCGAAAAGGCCAAACCTGTAGTAAGAACCAACTTCTGTTCGTGATCAAAAAGAAAGACAAGCTCTAGGGAGGAGGCGAAATACGGTACAGAGAAGAAGGCGATGCCTCAAGGAGAAGAAGCCGCTGGGTCGCGGACAGCCACCACTGGAAGTATTGACTACTGCACTTGTAAGGCTTGAGAACCGCCCCTCTAACATGCACGTGCAACAGCATATCCTTTTGTGAGCCAACAACATCCGTACGCAGGATTCATGTCCGTGGTAGGAGGACGACGCGCCCGAGCGCGCTCGCGAAACCTTTGGCTTTCTTGACTATTTGCCAAAACAATTTTTTGAGACGTTGAAAACCTCGTCGACACGTGTTCATATGGTTACAACGCTGCTGTCCTTTCGTTTTGGCGGCGTCAAACCATGGCACCACCGAACGGGTCCACTTCGTAGCAATGGGGGCCTGGGTCCGAAACATGGCTCACAGCGACCATCATTCCCTCTTCAGTGCCCGTTCACTTTATGCACTCGCTCTCTCTATTTCTCTGACTACAAGCACATCAACGGCGCTTTTCGAGAGCTTCCCCTCTCCGGCGCCCCCCCCCCGTGAATTCGGCTCAATCACCACGCCCACTTCTACGGCGGTGCCCACCACCACCACCACCACCACCACCACCACCACCACCACCACTACCACCGTAGCCGCCGAGGCTCGCAATTTGGCCTCTTGGTCTTGCGCCGCCGGTGACGTCGCTCCCCGCAACGATGCCGGCCCGGCCGCTGCTGCCTCTTCGTTGTTGATGGTAGCGCGGGGTGGGGTTCGCGCTCGCCCGTAGTCCTTCCCTTCCGAACGCTTGAACGGCCGCAGCCCCCTCCCTCATGGCCGCGGTGTCGTAGTTGTCGGCATGCGATCCAGATCCACGGAAGTGGAAACTCTCGAGGCTTTCCGGTAGTGCCGATGATGATGACCCTTTACGCTCCCACCTACCACCACCACCACCGCCGCCGCCGCCGCCGCCGCCGCCGCCACCGCCACTACTGAGCAGAGAATCAGCCGAGGAACGGGGGAAAGAGTCCGCAAAACCCCTGTCCCACCGGCTGACAGGGCCACTGCCGGCGCCACCGCCACCGCCGCCGTGTTCCCATCGGTGCGGGGATTGTGCAGGGGAAGAGACGGGCGTCTTGCTGCCGACCCCGTAGAAAAATTCGCCCGTGTCGAAGCTTCTGCTGTACACAGCTCCATACGGGTACAACACCCTTCCCATCCCCCGTCGCCCTCGGTCTCCGCCTCTGTCGTTGTGCTGCTGCCGCCCCGCTCGTTCGTGGCCGCCGGCTTCACTCCGACCGCCGCCACCGCCGTGACCGCCACCTCCGTCAAATGGATCTTGGATCCCAGCCTGCGCCGATGCCCGTCGAGACTCTCTTGGGTGGTACCGGTACTGCTGTTGCTCCTGCAGCAGCTTATGCTGCTGATGCTGCGGTTGCAGCCGGGGAGGGGGGGAGACGTGCCGCCGCAGCTGCTCGTTTGGCACTCGACGGGATGAGGGTGGTGGGGACCGAACCCCGCGGTCGACCCGGGTTGTTTTCGGAGGCGAGGCAGACCGAGCGCCGCCGCGATGGCCGGTCGACTGGATGGGACGCGGCTGCGGCTGTCGCTGTGGCGATCGCGAGTACTGCCGACCAGGTGGAGGAGGTAGAGGGGATTGGGAAGACTCCCGTCGCTCGAGGGACTGCTTTCGCGTCCGTGGCGACGGCGGCGACGGCGGGCGCGGGGGTGACATCGCTATTCCCGAAGGCCGGAAGACCGGTCGTGGTTGTGCCGTCGGTGGTGTACGGTTTTGGATCCCTTTGCCCGAGGAAGCCCGGGTCGAGTTTCTGCCGTGACGTTTCGGCGGTGAAGCCTGTCGAGGGGTTGGGCGAGCCTGTTTGGGGGGGAGAGGGGGGGGAGGGGGGGGGTACATTGTGAGGACGAACAGGTGCGAAAGGCGAGTGCAAGTGTAGGTGGCGGGCAGGGATGATGTTGGACCCGGAAAGGGTAACTGGATGGCGGCGAAGCAGATAAAATATCAAGAAAAGCTGCCGATCACACCCTCTCTCCATTGTGTGTGTTTTCAAGGCGCGTCTGTTAGGTGTGCTCGTTGCTACAGAGCGCTCGAGCTTTGTGCGATCGCCCCAAGATTCCAGTTCATGGCAGGCACAAGAACCAAGGAGAACAAGCGGAAACGCTCAACAGAAATGATGCCAATCGACGTTCGCTGATGGCCGAAGCGAGATTTGTTTTTTTGATCACCTCAGCGTTGGCCGCGTTGGTTGGCCTCCGCTTGTGACGAGAGCTCGCCGTCGGTGCCAGGTACGTTGGCTGTTGCTGCTGTTGTTGCTGCTGCGGCGGCTGCTGCTGTTGGTTCTGCTGTCTCGGAAAGGGGCGCGACGGACCGGTTGCAGGGAACGCTCGGCGGGAGGTGGCCGGTGGCGACGACTGCTCCTCGAAGCCCTCCGCTCCCTCGCCACGCCTGGTAAATTTTTCCATCGGGAAGGGGCAGGGTGGCAAACAAGCGCGTCAAAACAGCAGCGGCGACATCAAGGGTCACCGAGACCTTTGCCGTAGGTCGCGTAAGATTCCACACGCCCTAGATCGACTCATCACGGATCGACTCTTCCACCCAAAAGAGGACTCTACAAAGTCCGATGACACGTTATCGGGGAACTCTTTGGTGAGATGGTTCCAACGCCGCCGCGTTAATTGGCATTACCGTTGCGTTGCAGAGTAATCAAGCGTTGGCGGTCCACCCAGGAGGTGTGGTATCTTATGCAGCCTACGTTGTGTGAGTGGGGGCTGTTGAAAAGGCCGGACGAAGTGCGGCCTGGAAAGTAATAACCGTTGGGGAGATCGAGAACACCGGGCGTAGGGTTGAGGTGTAGCAACCTGTAACAGCCACGCGGAACGTGTTCATGCAGTAGCGCAAGAGTAGCCCGCTACTGGCACTAAACCTGGTGCATGGGGGGGCTTGCACACCTGGTGGTGGGGCTGGCGGGGCCATCTACAGTCTCCCCCGTATACGGTTTTGGGAGAATGAACATCTACTGTCGAAATCGAAGGAGGGTGCTTGAGTGTTGCTCGGAGAATATCAGTGGTGGTGGCTTATGCTAATAATAGAGGTGCCCGAACGCTGAACGAAATAGGCCTCCAAAGCTGTTAAGTATCAGATGAGGGCTACCCTCCCAATAGCACCAGCAACACCAGGAACTTCCAAAGCTGTGGAGCATCAGATGGAGCGGAACTACTTTCACGCTGAGGGCGCCCCTCCCAATGACACCATCAACACCAGCAACAGTGTCAACAACAACAACAACAACAACATTCATTCACAACAACAACAACATACTTAGCAAACAATTAGTTGGCTCTCACCTTCGCCCGACCAACCTCTCCTCGTAGTAAGCCCCTCCCACGGACACCGGTGACCCTCCTTCCCCGCCCCCCACCCGCCCGTCTCCCCAACCTCCTCCCGCGTGGGAAAAATCGTCGTCACGGGGGGGACCCCTCCTATCCACCGAGCCTTGCCTTGTCG
This sequence comes from Ectocarpus siliculosus, assembly GCA_000310025.1. Classification (NCBI taxonomy): domain Eukaryota; class Phaeophyceae; order Ectocarpales; family Ectocarpaceae; genus Ectocarpus; species Ectocarpus siliculosus. The sequence continues at coordinate 3,914,772 of FN649750.1, read as the reverse complement.
GACCACCCTTGTTACGGCTGATTCTGTTCCGGTGAGGGTTCATTGTCGGCCTCGCCGACCTTGCCATCGCCGCGGCCGCCGCCGCCGTCGCCGCTACCGCGGTGCCTACCACGTTGGCCGAGCCGGGGCTGCCCGGCGGTCGCCAAGGGGTAGACTTGTTGCGCTCATCTTCGGACAAAATGAGGTCGGGTTGGGTAATGGCGGGGAGGGTAAGGGTTAGGACGTGGAGAAACGTTCGTGGTTTTATTGCCGTAGTCCCAAGGACACGCCCGACATATTTTTCTTGTGGTTTCTAGATCCAGCAAATCGACGCGTTGGTTTTACGCTGAGCCGATGCCCGGTGTACTTGAAACCATCCACACTACTTGTCTTCTCAGGCGGCAGCTTGCAGGAAAATACTGTGTCACTTTCTGCTCGATGACTGACGAACCACATATTACTGTTTTTGATCACAACCTATTTCGCTCTTACCGATCCTGTACAGTCTAAACCTCCCTCCTCTCTTCACGATGGGTTTCACAATAGAGTCTTGCTTCACGCCCTTCCTTCTTAGAAGTTGAACTAGCTTGCCGCGGAGGAACTCTTCCGAAAATGCTCCGACAACCACGGTTGCAGTCCATTCGGAACAAGCTCGTAACCACGTATCTCTCGATTTGTAGACCTAAAACCTGTTCTAGGCTTTTCGGAAAAAAATAAAATACCATGCCGGTCTTTACAGTAGGGAAAACCAATCCTAGGAGTGCACCGCCTGTGGTACGTGCACCCTTGCAAAAATCGTTCTCTGGATGGGTGAAGCGGCCAACTCTTCCCATTAATCCATGTTCTGAGTAGGTATTTTCTCGCTCCCCCCTCGTTCGCCCCCCCGATGTTTGCCATCGGGGTTGGGTTTTCGTCGCTTGGCAACGACGTTGTAAAACAAGCCGCCCCCCCCGGTGTTTGCCATCGGGGTTTGGGTTTTCGTCGCTTGGCAACGACGTTGTAAAACAAGCCCCCCACTCGGTGTTTGCCATCGGGATTGGGTTTTCGTCGTTTGGCAACGACGTTGTAAAAGAAGCCAATTCACTTCGTGAACTCGGCAACCAGGTTACCGTTTTTTTTTTTTTTACCTCGGTTTTTTTTTTTTGGCGGTAACCATAATGGTGGTCGAGTAGATCATGTTGTGCGGGGTCGAGAAACCTCACTCCGCGCAACGGGGGATGATCGCACCACGTTGTGTTAAAATGGTCAAGCTTCCTCGAGGCAGTTACACAGTGCTTACAACTGTCTCTGGAAGTGAAAGCACCAGAAAATAAATTAAGTCATACGTAGCTGTCATCCGTACGCAAGGAAGTAAGCACACAAGATGCCGAACACCCTTAGCAGGATGCAGCACACCCTTCATGCGACTCGCCGAATACCTCACGGCGCTTCGCGCTTGGTGACATGAGAGCCTGGTCCGGTGATAACCCGGCGTGCTCCGTCCCGGCTTTGTAGGGATGCGAGATCAATGGTCTAACGATTACGGCATGCACGATTATGAGTAACCACCCCCCCCCCCCTCCCCTTGCTCTGGTCCCCCGGCCCCACGTCCACTCCTCGTTTATGTCGTTTTGCTGTGACAACAAACGGGCAGGTGGACTACCTGACGCCCTTCCTCCAGCACGTGCCCGACATCCGCAGCGTCTCCTCCGCCGACGCGCAGAGGGCCCGTGACGCCTGCCTCAAGGCCCTCAAGGACCGCCTCTTGGTGAGGGCCTGGCAGACACTTGTGGTGTAGTACGACTTGCCCTCCGAAGACCCATTACAATATTTGAAACAACATACCTTTACCTATTTGAATAACATGGCACGTATATGATCGAGGCTCGAGCTCGAGATACGCGCCGCCTTTGGTAGGCTTCAGGGATTCATGGAGAAAAAATAAGTTTTCAACCACCTTGAGTCAGTGCTGCAGCGTA
>FN649750.1:3893678-3912735 GCA_000310025.1 Ectocarpus siliculosus | reverse complement strand
CCCCCCCGCCGGATGACTGCCATCGTGGTTTGGTCCCCCCCCCCCCCCCCCCCCCCCCTCGTTGATACGCCCCCCCCCGGTGTTTGCCATCGGGGTTGGGTTTTCGTCGCTTGGCAACGACGTTGTAAAACAAGTCAATTCACTTCGTGAACTCGGCAACCAGGTTACTGTTTTTTTTTTTACCTCTGTTTTTTTTTTTGGCGGTAACCATAATGGTGGTGGAGTAGATCATGTTGTGCGGAGTGGAGAACCCTCACCCCGCGCAAGGGGGACGATCGCACCACGTTGTGTTAAAATGGTCAAGCATCCTCGAGGCAGTTACACAGTGCTTGCAACTGTCTCTGGAAGTGAAAGCACCAGAAAATAAAATAAGTCATACATAGCTGTCATCCGTACGCAAGGAAATAAGCATAAGACGCCGAACACCCTTAGCAGGATACAGCGCACCCTTCATGCGACCCTCCGAATACCTAACGGCGCTTCGCGCTTGGTGATGTGAGAGCCTGGTCCGGTGAGAACCCGGCGTGCTCCGTCCCGGCTTTGTAGGGATGCGAGATCAATGGTCTAACGACTACGGCATGCACGGCTATGAGTACCCCCCCTCCCCCCCCCCTCGTTGATACGCCTCACCTTCCGCTAGTCGCGCGCTGCCGCCCTCGAGCACCGGCCTCGTCCACCCCTCCAGGGCCTCCCTTGCTGCCGTCGCCGCGACTGCCGCCGCCCCGGACGCAGCAGCGGAGCTCGAACAATGCCTCCCTCGCGGACCACCGTAGCTGGTGCTCCCGTCGTCGTCGTCGCTCACGCCCAGAAACGGGCTGCGGTAGCCGTACCCGTGGATGGAAGGAGACGTTCCGCCGTGGTGAGCGGCGGCGGCATCGACGACGACCGGAGAAGCGGCATCACCGGTGGGATCTGCGTACGCCGCCTCTGCCGCGGAAAGAGCGTGCTGCGGATGATGGTAGTTTGTCGGTTGATCGTAGGTCAGCCGGCGATCGGCCATCGGATGCCGCCGCCGCCGGCGGCGAACGAACGGAGAAAGAGGCGGGGAGGGGAACGCGCTCTCGCACGGGGGGGAAGGGTGGCGCCGGGGGGCGCTGCGGTAGCCACCCCCCCATTCTTCCAGAGAGGACGAGCGGGAGGACACGGAGAAAGTCTGGCGCTGCATCGAGTTGCGCGAGCGCCGGCTGCCCGGGGTCGGTACGGCGGAGGTGCGGTCGGCGCCGCTCTCCGGGCTCCGCGGAGACAGCAACGGTGCAACGGTAGGGTCGGCAATCGCAACAGCAGCAGCCGCAGGAGCGAATCGATGGGTAGGTTGCTGTTCTGGCGTTCGCTCCCGCTTGTCCCAATGGCTTATGGGTTCGGAGCACTGCTAGTAGGAGACGGACAGGACAACACCGAAACACGGATGGGCAGGTGGCGGTGGGGCGTGGGAGGAAGCATCACAGAGCAGCGGACATACGTCTCGATTCCCGACAGCAGTGGTAAGCGCCATCACGACGCTGTTTAGCGAGTGGCAGCGGGCGATAGGGGTAAAGCACAACCCACAGCTCTTCTTGCGGCGGTGTCACGGCGCGGAAGCTACCCGCGGGATTACTGACACAGTCGAGTACACAAGAATTAACCCGTTAAGAACAACACCTCCCCCACTGCACCACCCACGACGGAAGTATTTTTCCGGGTCAGCATGTGCCCAAACCAAAAACCTACCCTAAGATCAAGGAAACGGGCGACACAAGATGCCGCACACCCCCAACAGTAACACTCCCAGTGAGAAAACTTAATAAAAGCAATAATGATATGCACCGGTTCGAATTGTCTGTGCCGCATTCCGGCATGCGGGCGCACTGATCTTGCCAGGTCGGCGCTACTTCAAGACAGGTTACCCCGAGGCATCCCCCTCCCGTGCTCATCACCTGCGCCACCTCCTGCGTTAACCGTTCAGTCGTCACCAACAGCGGAACGTCATTCTCCTTATTCCTCTGCCTCTCATCCGTCCCCCGGACCCTCTCGCGACCCCCCCTTTCGTCCTCTCCTTTCTCCTCCGTCTCCCGCCACGCCGGCGGTGGTTCGGCGGCCGTGTCGCCCTTCGCCGGAACGCCCGGTTTCGCTGCCCTCGGTTCGCTCTCGCCATTTCCCGGCCGGTTGTCGTCAGGCAAAGCGACTCCTCCGCTCCCACCACCCGGCGCTGTTCCGAACCGGTCAGAACCGGGGTTAGCAGAACCATCGACGGGAGCGGTGGCGGTTTCAGCGGTGACCCCCTCTTCATCTTCTCCATTTGGGCCGTCGACGAAGGACACTGCATGTGCACCGTGGAAATACACACACACACACACACACACACAAGCCGGTTAGCGTGGTCGATGGAAATGGTGAAAACACACGCACATCCCAGGAGATCGACAGCAGCGATTCGAGTAGGACAGGGCGTAGAGAGGGCTCGGGGGGGGTTTTCTCATGGTTAACGAGAATGGGGACGCCATTGACAGAGTGCTCGCTGGCTCAACAGTTGGGGGTCAGCTGTAAACTGGCTATCCAATTCAAGACAACAGAGGCCGGTGCTGTGGGCCTCAGCCACTGCAACATTTTCGGCGTGTTGCGTACCGAATGAATGCAGACTATACAGCAAACAACTCGGCACGTTGCCGTTTTGCGCCGATGCGGCGGAAACAGTTGCGTCAAGTGCTCAGGCGGAGACCGCGGGAGCAACTGGAGAGAAACGGAAAGACGAAAGAACGTTGTCACTTTGTCGTTGCATCGTGGTCTGGTACCGGCGGGCGTCAAGTCCAAAAGTCGCAGGACGACACATTCAGATCGAGAACTCCCGCTTCATGTCCCCACCCTTGACCTCTCAGTAGAGTGACTCCTGAGCTTTGGCTAACCTATACACTACGATTTGGGGGAATTGGCGATTTTTTCCGCCGGGGCAACTGGCCGCTACCGTTGACTCCTAGTTTCGATCAACTACGTGAGCCAGCTTGACCCTCGTAGCCTGAGTTACCACGTTCTCTTGAGACCCTCAACACGAACGGCTACTTACGAAGAAGGGCCTGTCTTCGCCTCCACACGCCCTCTTTGGCCTCGTCCTCTTCCGCCCCCGCGTCCACCTCCTCCGCGGGAGCATCCACGTTCCCGCCGCCTCCCTCCTTCCCCCCGGCTTCCCCTACACTTACGCCTAGGCCTGCCTCGCCTGCGTGCCTCCGCCGCTCGCTGCGGCTTTGGTCGGTGGTTTCGGACGGAGGTTCCGCTGGTCCCTTCGGAGGCAAGAGGGGCGGCAGCTCGTTCTGTGTCCACCTCTTCCATGCATTGAGCAACACTAGACGGACGAGCGACCTGGTGGGAGCGGACGGAAGCAGGGGCGAGGGGCGATCTGTGTGTGTGTGCTTTACTAACGTTCTTAGGTGTGCATGTGTGAGTGTTTGCGTTCTTGTTTCAATAGCATCGACCGCGCGAACCGGCTAACCAATGAAAATATCCCGGCCGTACTGCGGCTGAAATCAGGGAATGCTTTTGAAGGTTCATGATCTGTGTGTTTGCGCGTAAAGTTTCTTCGTTGGCTGTAGCGTTGGTGCTGCACGCAACGGGTCGCACGCGAGGCGATTTCAGAGGGGAGCGCATACTCGTTATTGCTTGGTCGTGCCATGCGCAACGTAGATCTCACTTAAAACCGTCGGGGCTTTCGCCCACGGGGGGGGTGGGGGTGTACTCATAGCCGTGCATGCCGTAGTCGTTAGACCATTGACTTCGCATCCCTACAAAGCCGGGACGGAGCACGCCGAGTTCTCACCGGACCAGGCTCTCACATCACCAAGCGCGAAGCGCCGTGAGGTATTCGGCGAGTCGCATGAAGGGTGCGCTGCATCCTGCTAAGGGTGTTCGGCATCTTGTGCTTACTTCCTGACGTACGGATGACAGCTACGTATGACTTGATTTTTTTTCTGGTGCTTTCACTTCCAGAGACAGTTATAAGCACTGCTGTGTAACTGCCTCCAGGATGCTTGACCATTTTAACATAACGTGGTGCGACCATCCCCCTTGCGCAGAGTGAGGGTTCTCGACACCGCACAACATGATCTACTCCACCACCATTATGGTTACCGCCAAAAAAAAAACAGGAAAAAAAAGAAAAACGGTAACCTGGTTGCCGAGTTCACGAAGTGAAATGGCTTGTTTTACAACGTCGTTGCCAAGCGACGAAAACCCAACCCCGATGGCAAACACCGGGGGGGGGGGGGGGGGGGGGCTTCTTGCGTACACCGTGAAGACGTGCAAATCAACCATGCAGTTTGACAAGCGCTTGACCTGTACTGGTACGCTACTCTGTCACGAGCTTGCCGCAAGGGGGTTTGAGGCGAATCGTTTTCTACGAAGGATGACTCTGTTAACGGCGTCCCAAGAAATAGCTTTTTGCTCTCGCTACTATTCGAAACCCCGCCGCGACTCTTTGGAGCCTTCCCACAACATTCAGGAGTACTTCAGTCGTACGTAGCAGACACATCGCGCGCCATGCCGTCGTAAGAAGTTCCGGGCGTGCGACACAGCAATCCTCCAAACTTCTTTTCGTGAACGTCTCGTCCCTCATCTTCTACACTGTACCATGTCTTGTGGGCACTACGTGTGTCTCCTCCCTCTACCTCAACAGATGGAACGAACAACGCACCTGATGGCACCCCGCATGAGTAACGCCGCTTGACGAATGCTCCTCGGCATCGGAGAGCAACCGAACTGGCCAGCGGGGGACGGAATAGAAATCACGCTAAACCGCGCCGCTTCAACCCTCGACGAACCCAGCTGCCCACCCGGAGGGATACAACCCGAACCTCCCGCCCCTGGCCGCGTCCCTGACCCAGCCGCGGACGTCGTGGCAGGGTGTCCGGGGCCGTTCCTTTCTCCCCGCGGCCCCACGACCGGAGACGAAATGGAGATAGGCCTTACCTCGGAGTCAAACCCTGCTATCCTTGTCTCTGATGCCTGCCGCCGCGGTTCCGGCGGTGTGTTTTCCTGTCCTCCTGGCTTTCCCGCGTGCGCTATCGCTGTTGCCGATGTTGTAGCCGTACCCACCGCGGTCCGGTCCCCAGTGCCTTTTTCACCGCGGCCGCCACCGCCACCACCTTTTCCAACGCCGCCACAACCGCCATCGCTATCACCGCCACACCCGTCGTCTACTGGAAACCCGAACGGCATTCCACCTGCCGCCTGGATCGCCTCGAGGCGCACTTTGCCAATGTCTTCCCCCGCTTTCCTCCCGCCGCCGCCGCCGCCGCTGTTGTCGACAATTCCCCTGCTGCCGTCACTCTTCCGCCGCCGACTGCTTTCACTATGACGACGGCGGCCGCCGCCGTAGAACTCTTCGCCCAGGGAGGCACCGCTGCCGCCTTCGGCGTCATGGTAAGAGGCTGGGGCAGTGGCGGCCGCTACCGGCGACGGTGCCGGTGTTGACTGCCGCCGGTGGTGGTGGTCAAGTCGCTGCCGGAGCGGGGGCGACGGTGGGAGGTAGCCGTCTTCGCCATCCTTGTCTGTACGGGGCCAGGACTTTACAGGGGGGATTTATTGAAGGGGTTCGAGCCGAGGCAGATTGAGGGGGGGGGGGGTGCACTCAGGTGTTGCCTGCCGCCGGCGGTTGACCGATGCCATGTTTTCAAGTTGATGGGGCGGCAAACACTCTCGCAGTACCACCGCTCGACCGAGTCACAGCAGCTGACTACCGGTTTCATAACCTAAACCGCGGCAAGCAAAGGCATGAAACAGTCTTCCTGTGGTGCATTAGACGAAGCCCGATGTGGAGCGCGTGGTTTCTTGTGGTTCGCTCGCAAGATGAGTAACCTCGTTCTCGCAATACCAGGCTCACCTGTTGCAATGTCCTGTCGCGTTCCGCGGTGGCTCTATCGTTCGTGAAAAGCAGCATCGGGTGCGAGGGAAGAGGGGAGTGGTGACTGTCGGGGAATGATGGGTGAGTAACCCTTTTGGCCGTCGTTCAAAAAGAGACAGAACGTGCTTCGGCGATGATAAGCCCCTGCTCAAGTCTACAGAACAGCTCATACCAAACATCACGCGAGTCATTGTTTATTCGGAGGCGAAAGAGTTGTGCTCTGGCGCCTCCTGCTTTGCCAGGCGTGGAAATCGTTGGAAAGTGGATGCGTGGGACAGAGAACAATGGACTGAATTTTGTTTTACCTCATAACATGAGTCGGATAATCCAGCTCAAATAACATCGATATATTGCTCACACCAGCAAGGTACAACGGCCAAACCTTCTCCACTCCACGCGTCACTGTTCCGGTCATGCCAACAGAAAACCTAAATTGCGACCCGTACACGGGCCCCTCAAACTAAGACCCGGCCGTAGACCACTACAGGCACCTTCCGAGCTGCCGCACCAAAGCCGTTACGGTATCGCGCCGAAGCTTCCGCCAGCCCACCCCTCCAGCGAACGCTGAAGCAGCGGCCGCGGCCGCCTGATCCTCTTCTATCCGGCTCCTGCTACCCCACGTCCCAAAGCTCCGCCTAGAGTTGTCGAACACACCACCATCCGCGCTGCTGTCTCCGGGGCTCCTTCCTTCGGCTTCGTCTGTCGGGAGGTGGGTGTTTTCTTTGGCTACGGCACCTGCGTCTTCGTCTTTGTTTTCGTTTTCTTCCTCCGATGAAGACGCGAAATATACTTCGTTGCCGCCTTTGCCATCCGCATTGGCTGACGTCCCTCCTCCTGCTACTTCTCCGGTAGCCCCTGCCGCTCCCGTCGCAGTCGTTACCGGTGTGTTCCTCGCTGTGTTACCATCCACTGTCTCGGCAACGTTTGCTGAGTCTCCGGATGTCGGGCCTACCGTGTAATGGTGGCCGTGCAACTTGCCCGGCCGGTCTGCGAGCGCTTCGTCCAAGGGCGCCGAACCTAGTTGCACATGTCTCTGGCTGCTTCGTCGTGAGCGGGTACCATCCTCGATCTGACGGACCTCCTGTACAGCAGCAGTCGCAGGTTTAGTCGACGTTGCCGCGGCCGCCGCCTGCCAAGAGGAGCGTCGCCGCTGGTGATTCTCTCCGCCGGTGTTGGCGTCGCCCTCGTCTCCCACAGAGAAAGTCTTGTCGTAACTCCCCAACGCTAGTGCCGGGCCCGAGCCGCCGGCGTTGATATTGTCTCCCGCCGACAGCACCCCGCCAGCGCCAACATTGTCATAATCATCTTCTCCTGGAGCGAACGGTCTCGTGGTGTCAGCGTCTGGCCGTTGCTGGTCGTCCTCAGACGCACCGACCTTAGCGATACCTTCGACTGCATTGGCGGAGGAAAAGGCCCGCGGCGTAGAAGAAGAACGGGTACGATCGTCGCGGCCAAGGCTTGCGGCGCCGGGGGCTACTCCTCGTGTTGCCTCGGATTCGCTGTTGGTGGTGAACGCGACTGGTCGACGGTCGGTGGTGGCGGTGGCGGCGGCTTGGGTCCTGCTGCTGCTGCTGCCCCTGTCGTCGCTTTCGCCATCCTCAGCCCCGGGCAGCCCCGCCGGCGAGGATCGCTGTTTCCAGGCGCAAAAGGCCTCTGGCGGCAAGGGGACCGACACCTCAATGCCAGCTATCATGACTTTCATGATGGTCCCGCCCGTTGGAGTGCCGTCTGCGGTGCGACGAAGGAACGCAACAGGGTTACGATGGAAGCAGACGCGGGGCGGGTCACAGGGAGCTCAGGGTTAGACGATCGAGACTACGGGCAAGGGGAAACCTCTACTCTAGAGGTATCACGATGTTGGACCGCGTACACACCGCATCGGCGTTATAGAACCTGCGCATTCATGTACAACGGGCCAGTGAAAATGCCGGATTTTTTTCACTGGCTTGTTTCACTCGCCGATGTTCTTAATCCAGGCGATTACCTGCTTCGCCACCGTCAGTCACTCCCCCATACCCTCACCTTCTCCTTCCATGTGTTCCCACACGCCGGTGTTCCCGACCTCGACCCCAGCCCCCTGGTTCTGGCCGGGAGCTGCCTCCGCACCCCCCTCAACTGGTACAACCTCACCGCCGGCGTCCTGCCGCCGTCGCCGTCTCGACAGAGAACGCTCCCCTGGCCAATGTCCGTCTGTCGTCTCAAAATCGACGTCGGCAACTCTACGCTGAATGCCCCCCGGGCGGGCTTCCCCGCTGCGGGCGGGCCTGTCGATCTCCATCCCGTCGTCTTCCCCGTCTATCACCATGCCGTCGGCCCGGTTCGTTTCCGCCGATCCCCTTTCTTCTGGCTCTCTTCCTGCTCCCCCAAGTACGACACGTTTTGCATCTGGCCTTTGAGCTCGCATTCCCTCCTCCTCGACCGCCGCCACCGCAACCATCGTGGCCCCTTGCCTTTTCTCACCGCCGGGAAAAACTTGTTGCTGCCTCGTGGCCATGCGGTAGTGATCTGCGCCCTCGCCCTGGCGCCCTTGTTCTATCTGGAGGCGGGTGGCGTCGTTCTCGTATGCCACTTCCCCCCGACGCGGAACTTGGCGTTGGGAGCCCTTCTCTTTCTCCCCTTCCCACCGTGCTTGCTCTGTTTCAGCGCGAGCTTCTGCTGGCCCGAGCGACGATGACACCTCGGCCAGATTGTGCGGAGCCCCCGCGACCCGACCGAACGCCGCATGCTCGTTTCTACTCGATTCCTTCGCCGAAGAATACTGCAGATTCTCTCCCCGGGCCCCGCCACCTTCGGCCTTGCCGAACGGTGTCGCCGTACTCGCCGCCGCGCTGCGGCGCTCTCGTCGCCCCTGCTCACCGGTTTCGCGCACGTCTCTGTCGGATTGCTGGCGATGGGTTTCGAGAGGAGCGCTGCTCCTGAGCGCCTGTGCACGACAAGGGTGGATGGGCTCTGAATTTCGACGGGTGCTGTCTGCAGTGCATCGTCCCGGCTGCCGCTCAACCACCGCTCGCTGTTGCAAAACACGATATCGTGTACGCTCTGCTCTACCCAACCATTGCGACAAACCATGGCCAGGAACTCCTACGCCGTTCATGTACAGCATCAGTCTAGTCAACGCGAGGTGCTGCCTGGATTAAAGTAGACTGGACTTGCGATTGAGACACACGTTCGCCTTGGCGGACTGACTTCGATGCTCACGAGTCTTAAAGCACGCCATCATTGGCGCGTGACGTATCATTCTCTCTCTGGAGCAAACACCACGCACTATTCCTCCTGCGTCTGTCTGCACCTGATTTTCATCGCTCCCTTCGAACGACGAGATGCCCTGGGCAGCGCTCGCGCCGCATTCCTTCAACGCATCCAGAAACTCTTGCCTCAGGCGCATAGCGCGCTCGAGCGCAGTCTCCGCCCCCGCCCCCGCCCCCGCCCTAGCATCGATTTCTTCCGGCGCATAACGGTAGGAGTCCCAGCCGCGATGTATCGGCGCCGATGGGTCATAGTCTTTCAAGTCCTGCTCCGCTGCTACAGGAACCCTCCCTATTGAGAGAAGCCGTACAGGGAACCAGTGACGTGGCAGTGGCTATTGCTAATTATTGTTTTTTCGTGAATTTATTGATGCTTATGACATTCCATCTCTGTAGACTATTGTAGTCCCGGTGACTAGATATCATGACGTGGGGGGGCGAATGGGGGGCAATGATGAAATATGCAAGACAACAACGAACATTGCCCTAGGTTGTATGTTCGTCTATATGCAGTCGTGATGTTGAAGAACGGTTGACTGCTGTTTTCTCTCAAAATCCAACCACGGACTTAACACGCCGCAGGCATAGCTAGAGACGGACGAAGCCTGTTAGCCTTCGGCAACCAGATGCTGACACGGAATCAGCCACACTATGCAGGTGCCACCGCATCCTACCATAAGAATGGTTTGTAGTTCCAAACTCCACGACCCCACGGTAGTTTTGGCCCACAGGAGGGCGTGTGGTCCAAAATTGTTGTGATGTATGAAATATTCGAGTGGCACTCATGTCGCTGACCCGCTGACTAGTCCGACGAGCTAGCCCTAGCGGGACAAGAGGCGAAGCTGGTTTTGTAGGCATCTGTTTTCAATGTTGTATTCTTCTCTGTTCTGGGGGAATACGTACTACGAAACCTAACGAATTCACTCTTCTACGTCGCCTGGCGTCAACGTTTGACGTGAGCGGGGATCAACAGTCATTTTTGTTTTCGTTTTCGAATGAATATGTTTTGTGTATGAAATAACACGTGTAATTAGGTTTCATGAACTGTCATAAGGTGCCATGAGCTACCAAACGTGGCCACATGGTGCCAGAAGGTGTCATAAGGTGTCATGAGGTGTCATGAGATCCCAGGAGCTATCACGGCGTGCCATGAGCTGTCAAAGGTGCCAAAGTGTGTGATGAGGTGTCGCGAGGTACGATGAGGTGTCATGAGGTACCATGAGCTGTCCTGAGGTACCATGAACTGCTAACGGTGCCATGAGGTGCCATGGGGTATCGTGACGTGCCATGAGGTGCGATGAGGTGCTACAGTATGAGGTGTCAGAGGTGTCATGAGAACCCATGAGCTATCATGACGTGCCATGAGCTGTCAAAAGGTGTCGATGGGTGTCACGAACTGTCACGAGGTACGATGAGGTGTCACGAGGTACCATGAGCTGTAAAAAGGTGCAAAAAATTGTGATGAGGCACCATGACGTACGATGAAGTGTCACCAAGTGTCATGAGGTGTCACGAGGTGCCATGAGCAGTGATAAGGTGCCATGAGGTGTTATGAGGTGCCATAAGGTGCCAGGAGGTTCATGAGGTGTCATGAGGTATCATGAGGTGCCATGAGGTATCATGAGGTGCCATGAGGTGTCATGAGGTGCCTCGCGGGACCTCCCATGAGACGTCTCAAAAAACGCCTCGTGGGGTCTCACGAGAATCCTCATGAGGCCTCTCACACGTACCATTCATAGACCAATAGACGTCACATGGGCCGTCATGGGGCGTCTCATGAGACTCCTTGAGGTGTCATGAGCCGCCTCGTGGTTGAAGTAATGTACCCCTAGACCACTACAACCTTGGGGCTTTTATTGTGTTGCGTGGATAAGGGAGTCCACAATAGTCCACGTGTAGATTGTGTGCCGACTAAATATTGGAGTCTGTTCATATATGTATATGTTGCTCCCGCGCGCATGCGATGGAGGTTTTTGGCCTACAGTAGCCCATACTCTACCGCTGTTCTATGTACAAAAGAAGGGCGTGGTTGCTTTCTGCATATGATAGTCTATGCGACGAGAGAGTGATATGCACGGCAGTGTAGACGATAGTCTTTGCGACGAGAGAGTGATATGCACGGCAGTGCAGCTGTTCTTGCTGTTCCACACCGGACTGTGTGCTCTCCGGAAGACGAGACCTTGCATTTCCGCAGAGGGTGCCGAGTTGCACAGACAGCAAACGGATCATCGTATCTGGAGGACACCGTGCGCTACATAGGTCAGAACAAATGTACGATGCTTGCTGACTGGCGGCACTGCGAAGACAAGCTGTTGTGTATCAACGTCATGTTTACTGCTGGACCGCAATTAATTACCGACGTCATGATGCAGCACTCAAAGCACGTCGATGCTGGAGTGTACTGCTGGACAACAGCAGTAGTAGCGGTGTGTCTCCACTCTGTTCGGGTTGAAGGCTTCACGCAGCGCAATTCACGGACGCGATCGTGACCCGAGAAGTACGGTACACCGAATCTATTTCGAGAGCACTCAACTCTTAGGTAGTCTATATACATGTACAGTCTATGTACGTTCGTACTTCGCAAGGCCCAGTTGCTCGGAAGGGGACGCAACATTTGACTGCTGCAGCTGTAAACATATCGACTGTTCAATAATCGAGTTAAAGAGAAGAGGACCTGATGTAGTTGAGACGGTCGTCTAGGGCGCAATGCTTGCCCGAGACGTGGATTCAACACAAGGCTTGCTGCTTGTACCACTGTGCAGCAGGTACCAGTGAACAGCCGTGCGGCATCGATACATTCCGACGACTTGGGTTTTCTCGACAAACAAGAGCATGAACACTACGCATGGAAGCGCGAACCACCCACCAAGGTGAAAGTCCTGTTGCATGCCAGAAGCGAACAGTAGCTCCTTTTGATCTCGTGTCCCACATTCCATCACTATGAGCTGTGCGCCCCAGGCGGGCCCGCAGCAGCAGCGGTGTACTGCTGTACGGTCGGAAAAAAATCTGGCCTTGGTGGCGTTACCAGTTGGATCCACGATCTCGCGGACCCCGTCCCCCCCTGCCTCTCCTGCGCGCGTGCCCCCCAATTTCCCCCTTTGCCCCAAAATGAATCCGATCCCTGTCGAGAGTCCTTGTTGGAGGAAGTTTCCCTGGAACGAAGGTTGGTGCCACAATAGGTGGACGCATAGAGAGGCACTTCAGTTTGTCTGGTGTAGCCATAGGTTGCTCTGCCTCCTCCCTCCGTTACGAACCACGAGCTGGATGAAAGGACCACACATACAATACACATCCAAGATATTCGGCTCCGTCCCCTGTGAACCAACAAAATGCACCGCCCACTTGCACCCACAGCTATGTTCAGACGCCCACACATCCCAGGATGTTGGAGCATGGAGTCACCCCTTGTTGGCGGTGCACTGCGTGTGCGGGTTGTTTCTCGGAGCTCTTCGACCTCTTACCACGTTACATTGTTGGAACACAACCCTGCACGACCCGATGCATGCGGAGATGAATAAACATCTCATTATCTGCATCTATCTACAATATCTGTCTGACGGCTTGCTCTCCAACGACCTGTTCTTCGCCGGTGGAAGCAACAGTACAGCTGCTCGAGGGTCAAATGCGTCCAATCTCTACGTCGGCAAAGGGAATTGCTTTCAAACCTGTGAGCACACTACATATTGCTCCCAGTGGCACTCAGTGGCGGCCGCTGCGTGTACGAGTCAGGTTGTTTCCGGATTGAGCGTCCTCGACGGGCGTTGGGGACATGCAATGTAGATATGCGACCTAGTTTGAAGACCACCTCCGCACTACAGTACCTGTCCCCTTTAAGGAGTTTGTTGTTGTTTGCTAGACAAGAATACGGACTACCTGAACCGGGCAGACTGGTGGCCAGTCAGACAAGCACGTTTCTTCGGTAACTGTTTTCGGACGTTCTGTGGTCGATCATACGTGTGTTGATTTATCTATGTAGGGTCCGGGGCCCGTTTGGTCTCTTTGGTTTTTCGTTAAATTGGTACCCTTTGGGGTTGTTAGCGTGCGGCCACGGAAGGCGTCCGCGCCAGTTCGACAGTATGGACGTTAGAGACCAGAACGATAATTATTTCGAAGCATTCATAACAGCAACATGACAACAACAACCACAAAACCTTCATCATATCTCCATGGGTGCGCTGCGTCCGCCAAGCCATCGTTTATCTGGGCATGAGGTTCTTTGGTCCTCCACCATGTCTTTTGGTGGGTGGCGGGGTCTGGAGCTCGTCGTCTTCCAACGTGCTCAGCGTTCTCGCCGTGTGGTCCCAGTCAGAGTGTGATAAGGCGGAATCAATCATCCTCCACGAAAGTCGGAGCGACAAGACCTTTGATGGGACCTTTGGGGGCGCTCACCTGAATGTCACCCCTCCAAACGGTTCAGATATATATAATATGCAATCTTTTGTGTACGAGAGACGAAAGCGCGGGTGGTTCGTTGGATAAGAGGGGGTCCCTAGAAATGGGGCACGTCTCACTCGCTTGCCGTCGCATAGTGTATCGCTGTCGAGAGAACCAATGGTAATCCCAAAGCAAACGGGTAAGCACATCGCACGCACTCATTCATTACTTCGGGGTTTGTTCTTGTCACACGTCCATTAGAATCTCTATCAGGTAATCATTCGAGAAAGCAATAAATCCGGCGGGCTCCGTCTGGAATGAATGTGGATGCGCTTTGCAAGTAGCGTGACGGGCCTCTTCGGAACCCGTACACGCCCTGGCTGCTCAGCTGTACCAAACGTTACACACACCCCGCGGTGCAGCTCTGGTCTAGTAAAACGGATCTGCACAGGGTTCATGTCGTCAAGGGTTCGAATGAAAAAATAACTCTTTCTTCCGCTCCTCATCGACAGCACGTTGTTGTCCTCCTGGCTTAGAGGTTTGAAGCACACAAGACATGCCCAAAGATTAGTTCTTGGTCCGAAACAGTAAGTCAAGGGAAACGAAACGTCAACACGACAAGTCAACACACCAACATCAAGGCCTTTTTAGTCTACACGCCTCCCGCATTATGTATGGCCAGCTCTGCCCGCAGCGGTCATTTTGCACGCAGGGTCCACAAGAAAATAAAAACACTCGGCCCAAGCCAAAGACGAGGCTAAGCCACGAAGCACGGCACGCTCGAGAAAACACTAAACAGATCAAAGACGAGGGTACACCTTAAGCAGGCAGCACGGGACGATGACGTACGTCGTCAAAGGTACTGTAGCATCGCACACCGCAGAACATCAAAGGCTACCACGGAAGAGACGCGGGCGCTGCTTGGACAGGAAACCAAGACGGCCAACTTTGTCAAACAAAAGGCCCAATGCTAGGGCCCTCTCAGCCAACGGATCCCTCTCAACCCGCTCCCCGCGGCCACGTTGGTCTCAGGGCCGTTGATGATGTACGCGGAGGCGGAGCCGTCCTCCTTGGTGTCGAAAGTGCCCCGAGAGGAGTGTATCGTGACCTTGGGGCCCGCGTGACCGTCGTCGCCTTCGTCGTGGACGCCTCCGTCCTTCCCTTCCCCCTGCAAAAATACAAAATGACGACAGTCCCGATGGCGAAGGGCTGCGTTCTCTGCTAGAGGATCGTTGCTGTTGTTGTGCCCAAAACATTTTGAGAGTTTGGAGCAGGTGAGAAACCGAGGGAAAAGACTGAGAAATGTACCAAATACTTTGGATGCCTGGGTTGGTACTCCTGCCCCGTAGGCTGGTTGCTCGCGTAGAATGTGGCTACCGGTAGCCCTCCAAAAGATGTAAGATCCCAAGCCTCTCACAAATGGAGGATTCCCATCGTCTCGGGCGTCAACTCTGTAGGGTGGTCCAGTGTGAATCGTTACACAAAGAGTATCCTAGAGTGCCCGTGACTTCATAGCCATGGCTATCACAGTTGGAGTCGCCGCAGTCGTGGACGTGCATTATCTCCCCCTCTTCCATACAACGAGGATGTCCATCAATGGGAAGAAATTGTGCGGGTATGAGACAACCAATTTCAACCGGTACTTTGGCGAACACCCGTACAATGTACGTCAGCGGTAGAGAAACCAGCCAAAACAGTTGCAAGTTTGTTTTGTTTTTGGAACTGGTTCCAGGTTCACAGGCGTCTGGGAAAGAAAACCAATAATCAGCAGATCCCATGACGAAAAGAGGCGCACGTGCAAGCGTTCGTTTTCCCTAGGTTTCTTTCGAACCTCACCGTACCTGTCCCCGACTTGTACTGTTTGCTCCGGTCTCAACATATTGCCGCGCATCAAGGCTCTTCGAGTCACCACCACTATAGCTACGCCCCCGCGCTGCCGTGCTGTCACCGCCCCTCTCGTGCTCCGTGCCCAGCAGCAACAGCATGCTTTCTTTCGTTTTGGTACGGTAGTCATGGACGACGCGAACATCCTCCTCAGGTACCTGACGATGCGGTCGGGAGTGAAGCGATTCACCCACGTGTTTCCACGTAGGATGCTCATTGCAAGCTAGTGGAGAGTCAACGGGAGGGTAACATAGTGACCATTCTCCTTCCAAGGATGTAAAAAGTTGTCCGGTTAGGAAGAAGAAAAACAAAGTGAACCAATGATCGGCTTCGGGGCTGCTCTACAGTAGTTGACGTCGATCTACAGTACACAACTCCATGCAGCCCACACGATCAGGGCATACGGCCCTAGACGCGAAACGTCTCTTTCGAAAATGGTTTCCCACGAAAGGTGTGTTTAACGTCGCTTCACGCCGCACACCTCGCTTTCCCGGTTATTGTCGTCGAGGTAGACGAGGTCGTACGCCAGCTGCCACGGTCGCCCGATGGAGCCGGAACTACCCGATCGTCCTGCTTCGTACGTCTTCTCGTGAACGCCAACTACCTGGTTTGGGTGCCGTGTGCAAGTTGTTCTAGTATCAAACCAAAACTGTACGTGATGTGTCCACTGCGTTTCATAGGTCATCGCGACGAGCCTGTGGTCAAGGCTTCTCATTGGCAAGCTTGCTAGTACACATGGAGCTGTCTATAGTACGCGCCACCCTTTAAAGAAACTTGCCTCAAGAAAGTCAGTCTAAAAACACAACACAATTAATATAGGCTTGTACAGTCAAGAATCTTGCACTGTACAACCTACGTACTGTTCTTGCACCACACGCAGTTACTTTGTAGCTGCAGCTGAGAAGATAGCTGTACGGCGACTGCTGTGCTGTGACAATGCAGTTGCGATAATAGACTCGTGTTGCAAGAGTTTTCACACCAGAGTCGCAAGGTCATCATGACCACCAGCGAGATCCGTGCAGGGTTCGTCAAGTTCAGCGAGGTCCAGGCGACTGCGTTGACTGGCGAACCCTTCAAACCCCCCTACTGTACATAGGGAGGCTACACAAGGTCATGTCGGGAGCGGAGACTGCCCCTGATGATCCCGGAACTGGAGCTACCCGAGGTCTCCGTGTACCAGAAGGCTCTGGAAGAGTACCAAGACATAAACTGGATGATCTTGGCCCCGACACGTACCACCATGAGTCGGGTGAAGATAATTCTTGTCCTGGTACTCCTCCAAGGTCTGCTGGCACGCGGAAACCTGGGTCGTCGTACCTCTATGTAGCCCGGGATCGGTAGGAGCAGTCTCCGCTCCCGACAGGACCTTGTGGAGCTTGTCCTCCCTTGATAGGGAGACTTGCAGGGTCCGTCAGCGGACATATACGTGGTCGCCTGGATGCCGGCGGGACTTGGCGACATGGCCAACTCTTGCGACTCTCGAGATACACGATGACCACTTTGGACTAGTCAGCGTTGGCCGGTAGTCTAGTGGTCATTGTGCTTCTCTACAGTCATTTGACAGGGTATGCGTTGCCATAATCTCCTCGAAGACGTGCGTGATTCTGCAAAATACGTTCGATAATTACATGTAGGTGCCTGGTTGAACTTGTAAGTAACAAGCTGTCTATACGCTTCGGAGCTGGCTCATAATAGAGTCTAGTGGCTATGTTGGTCCAATCTCTCCTGAACTTCTCCAACGCGATCTTTTTCTGTCTCTCGCATGCATAGGAAGCCCTACTATTTGAAAACCTCAGCCAGAGAGCGGATCCTATTGACGCAGTTAAATCCGCTGCCGCTGCCATCTAATGTTTGCGTAAACGACAGTGACGACACAAACGAGAGCTGCACGCATTGCTTCTCTGTCTCACACGTCGCTCACCTGAGCAGGGAACCAGACGCCGTCAATATCCCTCTCAACAACTTCTCCCACTCGAAAAGGTTCCCTATGATGCTGCTCCTGCTGCTCCTGCGCTGCTCCCTCACCAGTGAGCATGTGGCGTGGATGTCGGGGGGTATCCGCCAAGGACGCACTCGTCGATCGCCCCGTCCAATTGATGATGCCCCTCCGCCTGTGGTTCGCATCACTAGCCTCCACGCATGTCGCGCGCTGGCTCAGTGAGCTGGATCGTCCGTTATGCGCTGATGGTGTTGACCTGTATTTGTGTGCCGTAAGACGTGTTCTCGCGATCAAGCAGTTCTGCCGAGAGAAATCGACGAGATTTGAGGCGTTTCGGTTTCACAAAATCCCACCTTCTCTACACGAAACCTTGCTGCTGTCTGTGTGCCCCCCTGGGGAAACGTTGCGGCGGGCACACAACAAACCGGAGAGAGACGAGCAGGGCAGAGTGGGAGGAAAGTAGTGATACAGCATGCCTCCGGTCCACTGGCACAAGCTCCCCTGGCGGCAGTTGATCTCGCACGAGATCAGGCGTGATGGCTTCAAGCCGTTCTTCATCGGAATGGGGTGAGTGCAAGAACAGCAGAGCAAGGCCGTTTTTTTTCTCGGTGGTTGGCTTGCGTCTCGAGCGCTCTGTGCAGCAGGCAGGTTTTGGGTGCTGTTGCCTACCACACATCATCCCGAGCACCCCAAGGCCAAGCGGATGGACTATCCTGTACACTGAGCACGACTGGATCACTTCCTCCTCAGCTGGTCAGGAACAGCGCTGTAGTGCACACACCGTCGCATCGACGCATAGTCGTGCAGAACCGCTGCCCACAGAACATCGCCAACCCTCCAGTCTAGGCGATGGTACCGAAGGCTAATTGCGCCTCCTCCCAGCCGGCTGGTGTAGACTGCATGCAACATTTTGCTCCGAAATGCCCGCCTTTGCTTGGCATCCCTGTACCAGAATTGAGGAAGGTAGCCCAATCGTGTGATACGGCTCGTCGACAAAAACATTGTTCGACCGCCGGTGTGTCTCGCGGGGGCCGAAGCGTACAAATGTACAAATACAGCAATGGAGAGTCCCGCGCTCTGAAAGCGCCTATACGAAAGACTGATTCCCTTTCGGCACGATTGCATTGCTCCCTCTCGACATGATTCCAATTGCGTTGCTCGTAGGCGGAGAGATTTTCTTGTTGCATGCATCTGCTACAACTGCACACATGTTGTTGCCTTGGTTGTATACGAAAACCAAGGAAACGTTAACGTCTCACATTATAATATTATTTCACGCCTTTTTGCGTTTTCCAAGGGGCCCTCCATCTGGAAACGTCGGAACACCCCTGGGCTACGTTGCAATCTTGGTCGCGGGGGGGGGGCGGGGGGGATGGGCCTTATATGTCCCCGGATGGGGACACTTCGACAAAATCCCCAGGGTTTCGACATTTTCGGGCGCTTTTTTCAGCGCACGCGCGCGGGATCCCACACAGAGAGCTAGTGGAAATTATGGAAACACCCCAAGAATACGCGTCGACCTTGGTCGCGAGGTCTAGTGCATGGTGTAGGAATTAGTATGACGACACGAAGCCTACAAATGAAGAGAATTTCATGGGTTGTAGAATGCGGCACGAAAGTCTATTCAATGAAGAGAATATCGGTTTTACTATGGACACACTGAATCCTATACAATAGACTGCTGCAAGCGTGCCGCCTAAACCTCCTATATTGCGCTGCAATCTTGGCCCGGGGGGGGGGGGGGGGGGT
>FN649750.1:3844853-3869802 GCA_000310025.1 Ectocarpus siliculosus | reverse complement strand
GGTGGTGCCGGCCGCCGCCGTCGCCACCGTCGCCGCGGCGGCGGCGGCTGAGGCTGTGGTGGCGGCGGCGCCGGCGATGGCGCTCTCCTCCTCTTTCGGGCAGGGCGTCATGTCCTCGGCATCACTCCTCCCCGGGGTGCCGATCACGGCGACGGCGGTGCCCCCGTCCGCGGCCGCCGCCGCTGCGGGATCGGCAGCGGGCACGGAGGCGGCACGATGCGGCGGCGGCGGCGGTGGCGACGCGTCTTCTCCGCAAAACCTGCGGATTACTGTCTCTTCTTCCCAGGACGCCGTGGCTCCGCCTGCCGCCGCTGCCGCCAGCGGGACCGTCACGCCCGCGCGGGGCGCCGGGGCTGCTGCTGTAGCGGGGGGCAACAGCAGCAGCGATCACGGGACCGGTGACGCCGCGGGGAGCGCGGACGGGTCTAGGCTCGAGAGGGCGTCGAGTTCCGCTTCGGGGATCATGCCGTCCGAGATCATCGCGCCAACGTTCCGCATCGTGGTCGATGCGGCGGCGGCCCGCGGAGGTGAGGGAGCGGCGGCAGCAGCGGGTCCTGTCGCGGCGAAGACGGCCGGTGCCGGCGGGGGCGGGGAGGGGAGGCGGGGCGAGAGCGGGGATAGCAGCGACGAGGACACGGACGACGAAGCTTTCGCACACCGACACACGGTGAGTCTTCGTCATTTGGGTTGTTGGTTTTGACGGTTGTGGTGGTGCTTTTGCTCATGCCGCTGCTGCTCCAGTGGCGCCGCCGTTAGTGTATCTGCCGCGGTGTATTTTGGGGGTGCGAAGGCTATAGAGGCAAGGAAGGGCAACCCGCGTACTCCTCCTGTCGTCGAGGTCGAAATTCAGGGCCGTGCCGGTCGTGTGTGTTCATTGTTTTGTTCCGTCAGCGCAGATAGTGACCCTCACCTGTCACCCGCAGTCTGTACTCAGCATCACCCCACGTGCGGTGTTTCTATGGGTAGGGTCTCTAAACCGGACCGGGGTCAAGTGAAATACAAGAGATCATCCTCTGTGATGCATGCCTTCGACGCTTGAAGATTACAGCCCCCCCTCCCTCTGTTAAGTTAAAGTGTTCTCACGAGAAGTACCTCTGCAACAGCTGCTGTTGTGGCGCTGCTGCTGCTGCTGCTGCTTCTGCTGCTTCTGCTGCTTCTGCTGCCTTCAAATTCATTCTTTTTTCAGACCGCCACACATCAAGCTGCTATTGGCTTCGAACTTTTACTGCCTCTTTTCCATCCAAAACCTCTTCCCTAGTCTTCAAAGATATACTACTGTAGGTGCCGAATGCGGACTAGAGATTGAAGCTCTCGACCTACTTGAGCTTTTTGGATGTACATGGCCATCTGGACCACCGGGGTGGCCGGCTTGCTGCATCGATCGAAGTAGAAGATTTCGAAGGCAGCCGCCCCACTTGTTGGATTTCCATGCCGTTTTACCAATGTGGTACCTGGTTTTCACGTACAAATTTTCGGAAGATACTTGTATTCATAGGGATGCCATCGTATCACCCACCCCCCTCGTGTCCCCGTTCATGCCTGTGTTTCCTCGGTTTTGGTCTGGAAGTTTCTTGGATTTATCTGCCGAACACTTGGTGCACGCACGATTTCGTCGTTCGAACAGGATGTGTCGTCGGCTGGGCTTTAACCGCCGTACACACCTTCGACGATCGTGTTGTTTGTCGTGTCTCTTGTCGCTCCCAAGTCGGGTGCGGCACCTTGATACGCACAAAGGCTTTCGTAACGTGCTACCATTGCGTCACAACCCTGGGCCCGACACATGGGTACATGGAAGGAGATAAGAGCGTACCACATGTTTTTTTGTGTCATGTTCTTCGTGCGCTTGTTTTCGTTTTCGAAAAGCTTGTTCGTTTTCGATCAGCTTGTTCGTTTTCGAACAGCTTGTTCGTTTTTGGAACAGCTTGTTTATTTTCAAACAACTTTATCGTTTTCGGATCAGCTTGTTCGTTTTCGAACCGCCTGTTTCTTTGGAACAGCCTGCCCGTCTACACCCGTCTCCCTTCCATCTTGACGAATCCCGCCTCTCTTCAGCCTTGCCGAACCCCCCCCGCTCTTCCCCTCCCGAGCAGGAGCACCTTGCGCGAATGAAGGCCAAGATTGAGGCAGCGAGACGAGCCCGTGAGCTAGCGAGCCCCCGACCGCACACCAAGAAACGCACATCCTCCTTTGCGGGGGGTAGGTCTACCCCGAGGTCGTCATCGCATGGCGGCAGCAGCGGTGGCGGCAGCGGTAGCGGTAGCGGCGGTGGCGGTGGATGGGCCGCGGTTGCCGGGGCGAACTCTAGAGGGGCGGCCGGGAGGCGGGCGGCGGCGGCCAGGACGAAGGCGCGCTCTGGATCGGAGTCCGGGAGCAGGTGCGTGCGTACGTGTCTCTCTTTTTTTTTTTTGTTCTTGGCATCGACCGACCGCGCTAATCGTTTGACCAGTGAACAGACGGTGTTGTGTGTTTCTTATTGGCACCGACCGCGCTGACCGGGTGACCAATGCAAATACGTCAGTCTAAGTGCGGCTGAAAACACAAAACATTGTGTTTGTCGCCTTTTCGCGTTGATGAGACGCGCATCGGTCTGGCGTGGGACTCGGGGCTGTTGTGTTCTACCTTCTTTTTTTTTTTCGGTGCACCTCTCATTGACAAGGAAGCACACCCTTGCGTGGGCCCCCACGGAATCAATTTTGACAACTTTAAGGGCCCTTGGTTTATCTCTTTCGCGCCTGACTGAACCAGAACTCCGCTGTTCGGGGAGTCCACGCGTTTTTTTGTCTGACATTTTCTCTCGCGTCCGCCCGCCCATTTTCGTCCTCCTCGTTACAGCACCCCGGGTCATCGAGGGAGAGCGAGAAAAGGAGCAGCAAGCGCCGGCGGCGGAGGCAAACCGAAAACGCCTCCTTCGGGTTCGCCGCCGGCCGCCTCTGCAAAGGGGCTGTCGCCCCCTCCGCCTGCTGCCGCTGGTGCTGGTGCTGGTGCGGTCACGTCGAGTTCTCCTGGTGACGGCGCAGGAGCAGCACGGGGGGCGGCAGCGGCGGCGGCGGCGGTGGTGGGTGGGGCGTCGGTTCCCTCGAGGTCAGCTGCTCCTCCACCTCCTTCTCCATTAGCGCTACCTACTCCGGACGCCTCCGTCGCCGTGGGTGACGGCGTTGGCGGGGGCGGCGGCTTTGGCGGGGGGGACGGTGGTGTTGTGTTTTTGTCTGCTCCCACGACTGCTGCTGCTGCTGCTGCTACTGCTGCTGCTGCTGCTGCTGCTGGTAGTAGTAGCGGGAGGGGCGGAGGAGCGGAGGAAGGCAAAAGGGTTGATGGCGACGTCGTGATGGCTGAAGCTGCGCCTACGGGGGCAGCTGTCCCTTGCGCCGGCACCGGCGTCGCTGCTTCGTCCTCTGCTGTTTTGGCGGACACCGCGCCTGGGTCAGCGGCACCAGCAGTCGCCCACCCGGGGGCGGCGGCTGCCCCGTCGCCAACACCGCCCCCGACGTAGCTCGTTTTGTGTTGTTGATGGTTGTATACAGCTCCTAGGCGCTGCAGACGGCGCAAGCGCTCATCTCATGTGCGCTGGCGGGATGTCCCACGACATACGTGTATGGTATTTATGTGTCTTGAGAGGGAGTGGGCTGGCTTTTTTTTTCGTATGTCAGCGAGAGAGCATGGGTCTGAAAAAAACTGTTAGATTTAATAAGAGAGTCACAACAACAGCAAAAAGAGTCACAACGGGAGAGGCGCGACGGTTGAATACGCAGGCAAAGACAGCGTCGGGTATAACCTGTTGTTTGTTCGAATGGTACCGGGGTCGATCTCTCTGGTGAATTGGACGACCAACCAACGTAGGAAAGGAGTCGTGCGTGTGATAGAGAGTTGTTAGGGGGGGCCTGGTTTCTTGATTTTTGGTGTTAACTACCGTCGTGCTATGGTGCGTACGTGTGGTTCGAGGGTAAAGGTTGAAACCGGTCCAAGAATTTTGATCGGGGGGGGGGGGAAGGCGTTACTGATGTCTTGTTGGTTTTCCCCGGCATGGACGGGGGTCGTGGGGTCACGTGGTTGTTGTGTTTTCGTGTGAACAATTGGTGAAGCATGGTTTATGCTTAGCTTGGTGAGTATTTCGTGGGTCTCAGCAGAGGGCTGTCGCTGCAAAAACTAGCTGTTACAAAAAGAAGAGAAATTCCACACGCGAGAAGAGAGAAATTCAGCCGGGATGTCGGAAGCGCTCTTGTATCTTGTGCGGATGGATGTTGTCGACCACGAGCAGGTTGGTCACAACTTAACATGTGCGGCAGCGTGAAATTCGTCGTGATGTTGTACTACCGATTTTTTCCACGGGTTGAGCTGAGCTGAGTCTCTGTCTGTTTCGTTTTTTTTTTACTTCATGGTTGCTTTTCCTCGCGGAGGAAGTAAGTACTGAAGGAGCAACGCTATGAAATCATTCCAAAAAATCCCAGATTTCGGTACCACCGTGGAAGCGACGACTTTGTTGCGTTTTCGCAATGAAAATGAAAGCCGACAGCTTTCTCGACGCTTCTTCGATTTATTCCCGATAAAACATGCAGGCTACCAAATACATGCATGGATGGATGTGTGCGTATACATCTGGTCCCCTGTGCAATAACCCCACCAGGGCGATTTTGCCACACAGAATTTATGTGCGTGCACACTGTACGCGTCAACATGTTGGTTCTTGTATGGTGTGTCTTGTAAAATGCATGTAGACTGCCCATCCCGCCGAGCGCCTTGTTTTTGCTCTTGCGTGTGTTGCGTGTTGGTGGCCTTGCTGTTGGTGTCTTCGTTGGAGGAAGCTACTTGAGATTGTTGGATTGCGAAGGTGTGACGTTCAAGTGACTGTGGTTCCCGAACGAAGGTCAGACGGGGCGCTGAAGGGCGGGCCTGGACCGAACGCCAACAGATGCAATTATACTGCTACTACTACTGTAAGATACAGCAGTTCCAACTCACAACCAAGCCGAGCGGTGACATACCATGGCGAACGAATGTGAGTTTGTCGGGGCGCTCGCCATGGCGCCAGGGCACAAGAAAAACAGCAGTTGGTTGAAAGCGAAATCTGAAACAAAGCAGCAGCAGCAGCAGCAGCAGCAGCAGTAGATTGTGCAGAGATAAATGGCATTGAAAGTGCGCGGTGTCATCGTATAGCTTACATAGTCCACTATTTTCTGAAGTGGCTCGGAATACCGGCCGTGGTGCCGGCGTGAGTGTAAATAAATGGTTGTTGTGTGTGAGGGGATCGCTAAACGGCATATAACAAGACGAAGACTTGCAGCAATGACTACTTGCCGCGTGTACTCGATTACTTACAGCACACCGGGTGCCGGTGCCGGGTGCCGATGAATGAATGAATGAATGAATGAATGAAGGAATGTGGTGGGTGCTTAGACGAACGGAGAGGAGAAAACGGCATATTCTACACGCGAGACTGATCTGATGCTGTCGAGTAGCGTACAGCCACGTCGTGGCTATACATATGTCGAATATGCGATAAGGTGTGGAAGCACCGGTTGCCCCAGCACACTCCAGCACTCTGCAAAACAGCGACATCCGTATCATACAACCACGTTGTTCCGTCGGGTGCACCATTGTTACAACCAAATCAGTAGTGAGAGATGAACAACAAAGAGAGCCGTTTCACAAGCAACAGCCCACGGGCGCCGTTCTTCGTTTCTTCAGTTTCTTCGCCAGTTCCTTTGTTGCTTTGTCACCACAGCGGAAGGTTTATAAATTTAGCAAATAAGAACGTGACAGACACCGATCCAATCCTCACCATGCTCCACTTGGTGGTTTTGATGTGAAGACAACAACAACTAGGGGGGTTTGACCATCGCATTGCGCTGGAGAGCTTGTTTTGAGGTTTCGGTTTTGTGCTGAATGGGTGAACGGTGAACGGGTCATTTTCTAGAAAAAGCGGCTTGTTTTCGATGCGGCGCATACGCATACATAGCATACAGCATTGCACCATTGAAGCATTCAACAGCATGCGAGCACCGCCCGCAAATGTACCGCAGCAGCGGCCAGCACCACCTCCGCTTGTCGCGAGCAAGTGGGCCACACTTCGTGGGTCCCAACTCGAGGCGAAGGTGCCAGTTGCCCTGTTCGTGCTGTGCAAGACGGTGGTAGAAGATGACCAGGGCGCTCTCTACCTCAATGCCACAGTCGTTCAGAGGGTCCCGCTCGAAACCACCAGGCCGATGCCCCCGCAGGACCAGCTAGAGAAGGACCTCTTGTTCGAAATGAAGGTCAAAGGCCCCAGCGCAGGGGGCGGGATTACGAGCCGAAGGAGGAGCGTGGAGGACGTTCGTGGGCGCAGTCAGCCTACCGTCATGGTGTGTGAGACTCTAGACCTGAAGACCGCCCCGCTGGATGTTCGCCAACATTGGAACTGGTGAGATCTCGAGTCACGCAGAAGACTTGACGGGACAATTTTTTCCGACACACACAGAGAGAGGTGCAGATTGTACCTTCCAACCACGGAGGATGCCAATTCTTCCCGGCATCTTCCCCAGCATGACATACAATGATAGTGAGATGCCACACAAGTGGCCACCCCACTGTCTCGTTGACCCTACTCGGTACAGTAGAACACGGGTTGGTCATCATTCATCATACAATGCTACATGTGTTTATGAGTTAGTTGCTGTGTTTCATATGTACCTTATTACCCTAGTGGTGGTCCGTGGTCAATTCTGCATGACTGCCTACAATGTAGCGGCAGGTTGTGGGTCCAACTATCTCTCCGGAGGGTGTTTTTCGCTGTTTCGCTACATATACTGCATGTGGGGTTTGTAGGTGCTGTGTGTCCCAGCTCTCATCCTAGTGTTGGTCTTCCAGCAGTTATCAATCTGCACGAACGACTGCCTAGCGGCAGGTTGTCGGTTCGATTTTCTCTCCGGAGGGTTTTGAATTTCCAGCTCTAAATTACTTTGCACATACACGGACGGCCGTGCGAAAAAAACACACCGGCTTCACGGTCGACGAGAGGGTGGCTGAATGAACCCTTCTCGCGTATAAAAACTACATGTTAAAAATATCATCAACTGATAAAACTGCTGCTGTTGTTATGGGTATTCTCTTGAACACAAGTACAACACAGCAGTATACAATGTCACATATATATATGTACATCATGAGCGATTTCAGCAGCACAAAACAATACCGGTTTCAGTGTAGGTGACACGGCACACTAAACGCGGTACAATAAACTATTAAGGGAAATAACTTCCCTTGAGGAACATATTTCGGGAAAGGTATCTAGAAGGGCCTATCTAGAACGATCCTGATGGATGCGGTAGATTCCGTAACGGTTCGTAGAATGTTTCCTACATAGTCTACATTATGTCTACATGTCTACATTCCTACCTTGATCGGATATACTTTCCTAGAACGGTTGTCAGGAACGTTCTCAGGAAAAGTCCAGGATAAGATTAGAAAGGTCCCCGGAACGTTTCCGGACCAGGTCTTTCGGTCTCATGGAACGGTATTTGGTTCCCGGAACGTTTCCGGAACGTTTCCGAACTGGTACTAAGGTTCATTGTTGTTTCGTACTTCGTAGTATAATAGGCAATCTATATACAAAAAATGCTGACCTTGCAGAGCGCGCCCCCTCCACTGGATCTCACTCTGTTTCCTGCCCAGCTCAGCAATACAAAAATTGTATGGGTACAGAACACCTTTTCTCATTTCTCCTTGAGCCAAATCCAATTTGGTTGTAGACTCACGTCTACAATGCACCTCCGCACACCTGTCAACAAGGTGTGGCACACGCTTCTGTTACCTTGCTTGCTCATCACTGCTGCTACTACCGCCGTAGCATAGGTCACTTGAAGAGATGGACTGACTTCCGTCATCAGTCTATTTATCTTGTTTTTAGTCAGACCTCTTTTCAGCAGATCTGACGTTCACTGCAAAGAACACACCGAGCAAGCTAGCACGAGCAAAACCATGGGAACTGTTCTTGACTACGTAGCCTTAGCGGACCCTAATAAGCCTTTCGTTTACAACAAGGCAAACAACGCAAGGGGAAAGGTGGGGTAATAAAAAACAAACAATGAAAAAAGGTCCTGTGTGACTTTGTGTTGACCCCGGCTGATATGTCAGAGGAATATACCTGTAATCCGGCGCCGGAATAGATGGGACTCAGGCCATTTCTTGCGGTTGCCTTTTTTTATGATCGTTTTCTTTTTTCCTTCTCAAAAAAAGACAACTGGCCGTAGAAGGTCTTCTTACAATGTCTTTTTCCTCAAAAAAAGATCGCCAGAAAAAGCCAACCCGTTTTGGACAGCCCATCCTGTCTTTTTCTGGGGCAGTTTTGGACAAGTGCTGTCCAAAACTTTTGTCTTTTTTTGGTCACAACCACATCACTCGTACCTAGAAACTTGAACTCTCGACGGTCCACCGCAAACTCTAACGGTGGTCACACGAGTTGTGTCATGTTGTGCTGGTACAGAGTCGGTGGCACCAGCGGTAGCCAATGTTTTTTCAGTGGGCTGGACCAGGTGGACATCCCGATGTGTGCGGCAAACAAGAGGCAAACAAACCGAGAGAGCCTGGACGCAGCAGCGGTGGGTCATTTTTCGTCTACTGTCAACCTTGCGAACCCAACTTTTGGGCGTCCTATAGCCTCCTGGTCTGTATCAATCATCACACAAGACGAACCATACGCACAGCTCGTGGCGCATGCCTTTCTCATCGCTGTTGCTTGAGTGGGTGGCGAGGGAGTACTGGCAAACCAAAGTTGCGATACGGGCGAAAGAGCGAAAAAAGTTGCCTGAAGATGCGGCGGATAATTTTTCCCGCTTGTCCACCACTCTCGCGTTCACAATTTCTGAGCGTCCTAAAGCCTCCTGGTCTGTATCAGCTACCACACAAGACGGATCATTCACACAGCTTGTGGCGCATACCTTTGTCATCGCTGTTGCATTAGTGGGTGGCGAGGGAGTACCGGTAAACCAAAGTTGCGACACGTGCGTATCGTCCGTCTTGTGTGGTGGTTGACACCAGGAGGTTGAAAGACGCTCAGCAATTGTGAGCGCAAGAGCCGTGGACCAGCGGGAAAAATGACCCGCCTCGTGTTGAGCAGCTTTTTTCGCTCTCTTGCCCGTGTCGCAACTTTGGTTCACCGATGATCCCTCGCCACCCACTGAAGCAACATCAGCAGGACAAAGGTATCCGCCATGAGCTGTGCGTATGGTTCGTCTTGTGTGGTGGTTGATTGGTTGACCTTCCGTTGCGTGCAACGGTCTGAGAGACACGCCGCAACAAAAATCACAACGGAAACAAAATCTCGGGGATAAGAAAAAATGACGGCTGTCCCTGGTGTCTGTTTTTTAAAGGGGACGGTAATGCGATGATTCGGTGTTTTCTCACTGTGGTGGTGACGAAACATTTTGTCGCCGGTATTATGTTTTTGTGTTCGTTCGCGGTAACAAGCTAGCTTAGGAGGTAGACCGCGAAACTCCAGAACTACCGCGGCAATGCACACAAAAGTGATTTTCTACATCTAGGCATTTTTTACTGGCAAACGCATATTACAGAAGGAGAAAAATGTTGCCAGTGAGGCATTCTATGTAGCGGGAGGTGTTAACGCCGAGGTTAGGCAGTCAAAGGCAAAAGTATCGATCGATGTGACTACACAAATAATCAACTTCTGTTATCGGGCTTGATCCATCGCTTCGGTCGTGTCTTTCTATTCTCATGCTGTGATGTGCAAACGCCAGGTTTCCGTTTCGTATCTTGAAAGCGACGATCGACCTAGAGCTACAGGCAAAGAACGTCGACGTTGGGCGAACAAAAGTGCTCTTCTGCCCAGACCTCTGTGCGAGCAACAAGAAGGACAACGTCGCGAAGGTGCAGACGCGCGGTTCCCTCAGCCGATCGAGCAAGCTGACGTTTCTGCAGGAGCAACCCATCGTCCATGTACGTACGTGCAAGGCACCGCTCCTTGGATATCTATGCATACACTCCCCGATAAGAGAATCACTGCTTGTATGACCTCAACCTTGTATCGAGAAGACCCGAAGGCACCTCCACACGGGCATTAACATTGCATCTCGCATTCCGTGCTGAAGTAGTTGAACAGTGGTGTTTTTGTTGGGTCTCATGGGTAGTGAAGGTGAAAACGCTCCCAGGGCGTTACGAGTCGGACGTGATCCATAGTGTCCAGGCCGCTCTAATATGACCCGTCAATGGATCTCGCCTGACCATGAGAATGGCCCCAAGGTTCGAATTCAAGACCAACCAATCAACCACAAGGTGGCACTTTTCGGTGCTACTCCACACCGCGATTAGCGAATATCGTCGGCGACGTCAAGCGCGGTACCATCGCTCTTGACCTAAACGCGCAGTACGTCAATATGGAAACCTTGAGATGGCATGAGCGGCATCGATCTAGATGAAGACCATTGGAAATGCCAAATCTTGGCGAAACACCAGAAAGGCTAGTCCTAGAAACAGGAAAAAATTCGTCGACGGAAGCACATGAACTAATTAATAGACGACATCGGTGTTGGATGCTGCACGCAAGCTTCCAAATGCCCCATTACAACACCCAAGATTGGCCCCTGCGTGTCTGCCGTCGAGGCACGGATCCTTGCACGGACGGGCGCAACGTTTTTTCACTCGTGCCGAACCCGTGGCTAACCCTAACCCTACCGCTTGAGAGTGCCACGATCGGGTTGAGTCGGGCCATGAATTTCCCGAGGTTTGGCAGAGTCAGTAGGACCCGAAACGTTTGGTGGATGAGAGCGGGGTCCTGTGGCGTTGGTTTCACTCGACTCATGACAGATTTCACTCTTGTGTTAATGGGTGGTGGGTGCTGGAAGTATTACCGCCGACGTTGACGCATGCGTTGCGAAAATGAACCCAGATCGTGCAAGACAGAAGGTTCAAGAAGAATCTAGAGCAGGCAGTGAAGGACGGACACAAGCAGCAGGCGGAGACCTACCAAGCAGACGTCGAGGCAGGCCTGCCACCAACGGTGGCCGACCCTGACGACAACTTGTTCGTCACGTACCCCCTGATGAGGCTCACCTTCTACTTGTACGAGCCGCCCGCCAAGGCCATGTTCAAAATCGTCGGTCCGCTGTTTCTGGTAATGTACCTGATGCTGGTGAGCTGCTACATCAGTCCATACTCCTGAGCTGCGTGATTCTTTTCGTTTTAGCATGCAAAAGGTTTTTGTCGTGAAATGTACAAACGTTGATTTGTGGGTCATTCGGTCTACAGCTTCCGGAAAGCTGTAAACAAGCTATAGACCCGCGATGGGGCGGCAAGTACTTCGCTGCCCGTGAACGAGCGCAGAAGGCCACCGTAACAACGGCGAAGGCGATTTCTACCTCTGAACGACGGCATACCGAACTATGATACTCGTGCCCGGGAAATGCGCCCCTTCGAGGCAATGGCACGTGCCTACCATCATCCTGATTTCCTCCATTGCAGCCCAACGAAAGGAGAAACACGACCAAAGGGTGCGGGAAATTCCCTGGCTTTGATTCAAACTTTGCTGTCAGATGAATTTCAACGAGTTCTACGGATTGCGTAACATCTGGGACGACGGTTGTCCCGGGGAAGAACGAGACTCGGACTATCTCGCCAACGGGATCGGCATTGCCATCACGGCCGCTTTCGTGGTTCCTGCGATTCGTGCGGACAGAATGAAGTCGCCGTACATCAGGTGGGGTCTTTCAATTGACTACCGTCGTTTGTACGCTACCTACCCTTAGCCAACAAACGCTTGGAGTCACGAAAGGTTGGTGTGGTCTCTAAGTAGGACTGGGAATGGTACGTGGCTATTACCGAACGACACAACTACCTCTCCCCCGTCGCCACACCCCTGAGCAGCCTATAACATCGCCAGATGCCTTTTTCTTTGTCTTTTTCACGTTCGTGAGGATGAGAACCCTTACCTCGCAAGGGGACTGATCGTACCATGGTGAACAAACTGTCCCTGGAGGTGACGAGACACCAACACCCAAGAAGGTCATTCGAAGCGCTATCAATGCAGTTTGCCGTACAGTATGTTCTACATGGCGGACACGCTCGAGAGAAAAACAGCTTTCCCGTTCAAGACGCTCGCCGGATGCCACCGCGCTTTCAAAATGGTGCTCATCACCTTCGGGTATTCTCTGTGCCGGCTTGTAAGTGCTGTGGATCTACCGAGTGCAGCATGTATGGTACTGCGACACCTCTGGATGATTTGACTCGCTGCAATCGACGCACCTCGGACTCGCGAACGCAGCTTTACTCGGGATGACTTGATGGCGGTGGCCTTTCTAATAGGGCTTGCGCTGTCTACATCACCGTACTGCCACTGGGCGATATCAGGATGCTTCGTGAGCTTTCTGGTGGTTGTTAGTGCGGTCGTCGCGAGCGTGCGCCACTACTTCAAGTGCAAGCACCTGAGGAAAACTGTGAAGCAGCGCCCACCCGTGACGGTGGAGGTTAGCAGCAAGGAGGTCAAGGCCACGGTGAGCGTCCGCCGTACCCGTTTCACGCAGATATCGTTTCATACGGGAACAACTTGAAGCCTTTCGCGGTCGAGAGATGCCCTTGCTGGCCCCTGTGTGGATGGAACTGACAGCACGTTTGCACGTTTAGGTAGTACCCTGACCGACATGTGCAACAAATCGGAACGATGCCTAGGATAACTATCTCAACATCATCGCACAAGTTACAGCGCCATCGAAACCCTGCCGAAGGCGCGTTGTGCCGTTTTATTCATGCGCAGATCCTGAGTTTCGCTCGGCAAGCAACTTGTGATTCACTACTTTGCCCGGTGTTGGCACGGGGTCAATGTGAAAAGGGCGGAAAGCAAGTGCCTATTGTTTGAAAATGAAAACCTTGGTGTGTTCACGCCTGGCTGTTGCTGGCTTGCAATTCTTTTTGTTTCCGCAGAGCTCGGAATTCAACATGAGCGAGTGGTTTCATGCGAGCGTCTAGGGGTTCATGCTGAAGAAGCTTGAGGCACCGGACAACGTTTTCCGATATTTACCATTCGGCGTTTGACGACCATGATGGTATACTTCCGCGAAGAGCAGGTCCTGTAAAATAAACAATCCTGTACACAATAGAGGTTGCATGTGTTCATTCAGCAAGAAATGCGAATCATCAGTCAAGTGTTTTCGGGGGGCAAGCCGCAGAAACATTGGGGACTGCACTTCTCCCAAGTTTTTCACTAGACGCAACTTGAGATGCCGCACGGCCGCAGGCATTTTTCTTGTCGTTGCAGGTCCGACTTGGTGAAGGTATTGCTAGTAGACAAAGAATATCGATCATTGATGACCGCGAGAGGAAAGACACGCCGCGTCTGGGAGACAGAACTCTCCGCCAGCCAATGACTTCGCCCTTGACAAACGTAGTGCGAAAAGTCTTGTTCAATGTTTTCGTACGAAAATCGGTTGACATACATATGTTTGTTTCCCTTGGTGAATAGATCGTTGGGTTGCAGCAGAGGGCTGGCCCAGCAATGCTAGCTGTAATATTTAAGAGTTGCCACCTGAATGCGAGACGTCCACTGATGATCTCGCAAGCTTTGTATGTTTTGCGGATGGGATTGACCGCGAGGGCTTTGTGCATTCAATCGGTATTGATGTACATGACGCGCGAGGCTATCGTTGCCGCGCCCGTGACTCTCTCAGTCGTTGATCTGATGATACATTGGACTAGAGTCATGCCCTTGTGCAGAAATGCGTCGGCAAGAACAGCACGCGCGCGTGACAACGAAGCACGTACACGCGCCGAAACCTCGTGGATTCATTGCAATACACCATGATTTTTTCACCGGACTTTTTTCCCTTGGGTTGAGCTGGATCCGTGTTTCACGGAAGCACCAAAGGCATATCTAAATAATTTCAAACGCTTTCCAGATCATCAGTGCTTTGGTGTTTCTCTTTGGAATTGCTTTGACTATTTTGTCCTCCGTGGCCATTGAAGGGTATCCCCCCGCGCCAGGCGTACCGTGCGGCATAATCCCCGCTGTGCATCTTGATAGCATGTTTCGCTGGTACTATACGCATGGGCGAGGAGGGCGGCCGACGGCGACGAACGACGGAGTGACGGTGACGCGATCGGAAAGATGGCGGCCCAAGACCACCCGGACAATCCAACCCACCCAAACCAACGGCGGCGAACGACGGGGCGACAGCGGGGCGATCGACTCGACCTAACGCAGTAACCCAACCCAACCCAACCCGTCCCATGCCTGCCTGACGCAAGCATTCTCTCTGATGTCTCTGTTGCCCTCTGTCCAGGGCAACGCGCCCCCGTATCGTCAAGCCCTGCCCCATCGTCTCACCCTGTCACGTTCATGTCTCCCACGCCACCAGACTGCACATGTCCGCCGCTCGTCCCATCAGAACGATTTCAGATTGACGATGTCTCCTGGCATGCTGATCGGGAAGGGGACACCCCTGTCGGGTTCCCCCCGAACTACAGTGCTTGGTGGTGGCAGAGATGCCAGAGATTCCGTACGTAACTTGTTGTTGGGTCGATACAGAGCAGAGAAACACGAGAAGATTGTTTGCTATTTTCAAGAGCAGCGACTAACTCTAGCAAGCCGTCAACGGACACTCAGACGTGCTGCTTCCAGTGAAAATCTGGTGAATTGTTCATAGCATACACGGCCAAACGGTGGGTTTCCCCCCAGTATTTCATTTGTTGTTGACCCAGGAGAGACCTGCAGGAGATGTTCAAGAATTTGCACTTTTGCCTCTCCATTTAGATCGATGGGTGGGTGTTTTGTACCGGCTGGCATCACTGCATGACGACCGTTCGGAGGAGTTCGAGAATATTCACAACAATACTTCGTACCCAAAATGCCGATCGTTCCTTCAACGAAACGTGACCTGGGAGATAGTCTGAGTGTAGAAAACGAAAATGCACATGACCTCGTAGGGTTTCTTCTGTCTTTGCGTTGTGCATCGTATATCTGTTTGGCTTGCTTGAGGCTGCATCACAGGGTTGTGTGCTATTCCGTGACCCTTCCCCCAATGTAACGTCATTCACCATTGGCTTCTATTTTTTCAAATTGGCACAAGTACATTCATGCAGATTGTTGTTTCCCGATACCTTTTTTTTCAGACGTGCGTGTGGGGTGTGCTTTAATACATATGTGCATATGACCTCGTACGTGGCATCCTTTTCACTCATCGTGGCCCGACCGCCCCTCGGCCGGTCATGGAACACAGGGCGCAAGAGGTTTTTGTGTGTAAAGCACGACGTGTGTATAAGTAGCCGAGAGGTTGCTGAACGCAGAGGGCGGCCGGGGTGGCATCATTGTCTCCGAGCCGAGGAAAAAACGATTTACAGAAATGAAATTGACGGAGTGCTTGCTGGATACAACCCATGGGTTGTACCACGGCCGTGCCTCCTCAGGTAGTTTCTGCTTTCCTTCGTTTTCTGATCGCCTCGCAAAATACACCATGCAGGAGTCCAACAATTGTTCCAGACCAGCTGATTCACGTAATGAACACTGATGATCCACATGGACGTGGACCGCACCATCTCACGGCTACCTCGTAGTAACAAAACAGGTTGAGTTTGGAAGCATTGATAAAGAGGTTACGTTATGATCGATGAATGCCGGAGGTCGGAGTGAGAGCGGGCCTGGAAGCCACCCGACCTTCGAAGTCAATCAAATCGCCGCCCCCGGTTAGATATTTCTCGTAGACCCTGCATCACATATCAACCTGTAGCAAAGAAAGTCCATCGGTTCGTGCTCACCACGGTAGCAAGGCGGAAAGAGTCGAAAGCGGGCTTCACTCGCAAGCGTCTGAAAGCTTACCTTGGTATGATCCTTGACTATTCGAATAGCTTGCTGTGGCCCGGAATATCGTGATGTCGGCGTGGGGTGTCATAGTGTGTACGAGGAGAGCGCCCACGGAACAGCACTATTGTTCGTTGGTTGCAAGACGCAGAAAAAAATGCAGCCCACAGCAAAATTCCAACATATATGTACCCCGAATGTAAAACTACTCCTGGATGGAGTATATATTATGCAAGCGCCGGGAAAAAATGCAGGCTGCCCTCTGTGATCGATAATTCGGGTGGCTCAGTTGTGTGTGATGGGAGCGTAGAGCAGCTCGGCCATGACGGGCCGCACGGGTAGGTAAAGACGTGTAGACGTGGTGAAAAACGTGTTGTATTCATCGGGGGCGTGCTTGAGCTCGTCATTCCATCACGGCATCAAGTCACGCATAACGCTTTAATACCCAGAACGAATCTCCATGAATCTCCACCAATCTACTACACTCCCAAGGAAAACACAAAGAAACTTCTTGTCCCTCCGTAGTTCGTCACTGCAATCCCCGCATATGTATACGCAATATACCACCCCCATGCTATGCTACGAGTATATCGAATAGCCCCCCTGCTCGTATGCATCGTCATGCTCCAACAAAATATCAAAGTCATCCTTATCATACCAGTTCATCCCAAAACAAATCAAAACCAAGACAAAATCGAAAACTCCAACACCAAAACAATACCTCCAAAAACAATCAATCGCATACCAACTCTTCCAAATCATCAAGAAAAATCCCGAACATTAACCTTCCAAAACACTACCATCTCCACTTGACCCTCTCTATCTCTTGTTCAAACTCGTACATATCCTCTCTCTTCCACTCAACGGCAAAGCACGATTTGATCCCAAAGCACCTCTGTCACTGCAAATTCATCACAAAGTCTCTGTGCAACGCAAAAGATTCCTTGCTGATAGCCTTCGTCAAGAAATCTGCATGCTGAAACTCCGACGCCACATGAGTAATCGAAATCTCCTTCCTCTCTACCAGTTCCCTGATAAAGTGATGCCGTACATCAATGTGCTTCGAGTTTGAGTTCGTGATCGGGTTGTGCGCAATCTGAATCGCTCCCTGATTATCCTCGAAGATTTGAATGCACGGCATACCTGCATCTGGCAACATAAAACGCCAAACTTGCCTCAAGAAAAGCACCTCCTTCAAGACGTCGGCAATTGCCACATACTCTGCTTCCGTTGTGGAAAGCGTAACGCACTTCTGCGTCCTCGAAAACCAAGTCACACACCCACCCCCACACATCACTAGTCCTCCTGAAACCGACCTACGGTCTGCTGCCTTGCTCGCATAGTCAGCATCCACAAACACCTGCATGCTCATGCCAGTCACGACACCCCTCTCAAATGTAATCCCCATCCAACTCGTCCTACGCACGTACCCTAAAATACCAAGTGCTGCCTTCCAGTGCACCATCTTGGGAGACGCGCAATACCGCGCTACTGCTCGTACTGCATTCGCGATGTCCGGCCTGGTTTGAGTGGCCAACCACATCAGGGATCCTACCAACTCGCGGAAAGGGACGTCAGCACACGCTTCGTCCTCGTCAAAGTCGGTGAGCTTCATGCTCACAGGCAAGGGCACACTCTTTCCCCACTCTACGCCGTACTCTGCAGCCAACTCTTCTGCAAACCTTTGCTGCGAGATCCTCAAAAGGCCTCTCTCTAGATCTCTCTGGTAAAAGCACGCGGAGTACCACCTCAACTCCCCAAGGTTCTTCACGGGGACCATCTCGTTGAGGTCTCTGCCAAACTTGTCACATCTCTCCTTCTGCCCTACGGCAAAAATGTCATCCACGTGGACCACGATGATCATGATCACACATCCATCCTCCATAAATCGAAAAACACATGCATCCGCCAAA
The DNA here is from genome assembly GCA_000310025.1 of Ectocarpus siliculosus. Lineage (NCBI taxonomy): Eukaryota > Phaeophyceae > Ectocarpales > Ectocarpaceae > Ectocarpus > Ectocarpus siliculosus. Next base: position 3,852,120 of record FN649750.1, on the reverse strand, counting down.
CATTGTACAAATCCTAAAAGTAACAAACACCTCGTCAGGTGCGCATGCCATTGTCGTGACGCCTGCTTCAAACCGTACAGACTCTTGCATAGCTTCACGATCAGTCCAGATAACCTACCACAACCTTGCGGGAGACGCATGAAAACATCCTCTTCAAGCTCAGACTGCACAAACGCCTGCTGAATATCGAAATGACACAAGTCAAGGTTCTGCTCACATGCCAAAGCTGCCAACAAACGCACACTAGACACGGATACGGTGGGTGCAAACAATTCTCCAAAATCAATCGAAGCCCTCTGCATGTCCCCCCGCGCTACAAGTCTTGCCTTGAATTTCGTCGGCCATCCGTACTCGTCTGCCTTACAGTTGAATACCCACTTGGCGTTGATGAAGTTTTCTACTGGTTGCTACACCGGACTAAAAGTACCTGCATCCAACAGACCGAAAAACTCCCGACCGACTGCATCATCCCACAACTCTGAATGTTGAGACCGCATGGCCTCCTTGAACGTTTTCGGCACTCGGAGGTCGCTGGCGAGGCAGTGAGGGAGGTCCGGCATCTTGTCAGGAGGGCGCTTGGCACGAAGAGTGGCTTCCACGTCCTCGCGGGTGGCGAACATTGCTGCGAACATGTGCAGGCCCCCCGGCCCTCCAGCTCCTGCGGCCCCCCCGCTCCCATGGCCTGCTAAACTCGTATCTTGCGGCGGTGGGGGAGCGGGAGGGGCGATGCTGGCGGACGGTGGCAGGTCTCGACGTCCTTGATCGACGGCCTCCCGGGTGGCGAGCGACGAGACGAGCGCATCCTTGCCCATCATCGACAGCAGCCCAAGGCGGTGTTGGAGAGCGGTGCCGCCACCTGACGGCAACGGCGGTTGCTGTTGCTCATCCATGAAGCGCACTCGGTCGCCGCGCGTACGGCCATGCACTCTGGTTTCCTTCTCGCCCAATTCTCTGACGGCTCGCTGTGAAAGCGGCGGGTGATGGGGAGCGGGAGCGGCGGCGCTTGCGGGCGGGGGTGTCGGCGGTGGACGGGGCGGCGTGGCTGCGGTGGACGGCGGTGCACTCGAAGACGCCGTGGAGATCGGCGACGCGGCTCCGGACCCTGTGAAGATCGACGGAGAAGTGGGCGGCGGCGAAGCGGTGGTCGCTGTGGGCGGGGTGTAGGTGTACGTCCGCGATGCCCATGGCGGTGGCGGTGCGGCAGCGGCTGCAGGAACGGCGGCGGCCGGCGAGGGCGCCGCGGTGACCGAAGAGCCCCCCCCGCTGGCCGGTACCGGCGCCGGCACGGCGGGTGCGGCGGTTGATCCACACGACGTTGTTGGACAGGCAGATCCTTCCGGTGTCGGCGCGGGAATCCCTGGTACTACGTACACGTCTGTCAATTGGACACAGAAATCCGCTTCTCCCGATCGACCTCCTGCCATGTGAAATGCCAGATTGACACTACCTACGCACTCCACGCGCAAATAAGCACCATTGCCTACTTTGATGAATTCTTTGCCGGGGGGGACAGGCGAGATGTTGTACATCTTGGAGCTGTTACTCACAAAATGGTTGCTTGCACCGCTATCAGACCAAAATATCTCCCTACCAGGACTGTATTCGCAACTCTGTGCAGACAAAGCAAAGCCAAGATCATCACCACATGCGACACTGCTTACATCACTCGAAACCGAAAGCGAACTCATCTCGTCAGCGGACACAAAGTGTGCCATCAGGGAGTGGAGATGCCCAGGCGGATAGGTTGCTGCTCCGGGAGAGGGCGACTGGGGCGGGGCATGGGTGGAGTGCTGCTGCTGCTGCGGCTGAAACGACGGCGGTGGCGGAGGCTGCGGTGGTGGCTGCTGCTGCTGGTAGTACGGTGTCGGAGGCGGGTAGTACGGCTGCTGCTGGTAGTAGTCTGGCGAAGGCTGCTGCTGCTGCAGCTGCTGCTCCCACCCGCCATACTCGGTACCATTCGCGGGCCCCCCGTAGGGCATAGCACTATACGCGTGCATCACATTAGCGTGCCCGTACGGAGGCCGCCAAGGCGGTTGTGGAGGACGAGGGGGCGCTGCATACCTGTGCTGATGCTGTCCTCCGTAGCCGCTGTGAGGTCCGTGCTGAGGCCCACCGCCCCAGCCCCCCCCACTGTAGCTCGGCTGCTGCGGCGGCGGTCCGTAAAGTTGCTGTTGCTGAGGCTGCTGTTGCTGAGGCTGCTGTTGCTGAGACTGCTGCTGTTGGGGTTGCTGTTGCTGAGACTGCTGCTGTTGGGGCTGCTGCTGCTCCTGCTCCTTCCGACGGTCGCGCTGGGTGTAGCACTGGGCGTTGGTGTGGAACAAGCGCGGATGTAGGTAGCAGTGGTCGTTGTCGGCTCCTCTCTCACCTCCGCCTTTCTTGTTTCCTCTCACCCTGCTCCTGCTCCGACTCCGGGCGCCTCCGTCTACGTCCTGACCCCCGCCGTTTCCACTCGACCCATTTTGGACACGTCCATCGCCCCGGATGCCACCGGAAGCGACGAACGCGTGCCCCGCGCCATTCTTCGGTTCCCCCTCCCGACGGCGAACCGAGTCCGCATGAGCATCTCGCACAGCCTTTTCAATTGTCTCGCGCGAGGGGGGAATCGGTGACATGGTCAGAATCTTCTTCTCTACCGAGTACTCGTCGGAAAGGTGGTATACCATGTGGGCATTGGCATCATCGTCGGAGAAAACAACACCGTGCGAGGCGAGCCTACTGCGCAAAACAGCAAATCTCCCGAAGTACTCTTGCGGGGTCTCCCCTACTTTCATCTCAAGAGCGTGATATTGAGATGACAGCCTTTCTTTTTCGGCCCTGGCACGCGGCTCGTAATAATTGAGGAATATCTTCCAACCTCCACTAGGGCTCCCATCGGCGATGATCTGGGTTAGGATTGGCATGTATGTCACTGTCGTGATCAGCAGGTTCCACGCCGTTATTGCCTTTTCTACCCTTCCACTCGAATGCACCCTACGCATCTCCTCCATGCTCACGCCTTCTTTCCCAACTGGAATCTTTTCTTCAGTCAGTACTACGTCACGCACTCCTTCCTGGGCAAACATAGCTACCATGTTCGACCGAAAAATCAAGAACTTAGCCTGCTCATCCTCCCCTTGCTTAAATATACCATCCCAAGGCGCTAGGCGCTTTGTCTCAGTCATTCGAACCGTCCCTGCGTTAATGGGTACTCTACCCATGTCCCCTGATGAGACGTGAAGTCGACCGGTGAGGGCGTCGGCGAGTGTGCGGGCGATTTCGTCGGTCGTCGGGTTGGCCGATGGCCGCCCCGCGTGTTGCTGGTGGCGATCCTCGTGCTCTCTTCCGGTCCGGACGTCATCTGTCCTCCGCTCCTCTGCTTCTTGCCTCGACATCTCGGCCAGTCTTGCTTCTACCCTCTGTTCGACCAAGTAGTTGATCCGGGCTTCCTCCTCTGCTAGTCGGGCGCTCACTCGATCTTTCTCGGTGTCGCTCATCGGTGGCTGCTGCTGATCGCCGCAAAGCGATACTCCAAACTAAGCTCGACTCGATTCTCGTAGACGACGTGTCATACGCTAGCGTGATCGATAATTCGGGTGGCTCAGTTGTGTGTGATGGGAGCGTAGAGCAGCTCGGCCATGACGGGCCGCACGGGTAGGTAAAGACGTGTAGACGTGGTGAAAAACGTGTTGTATTCATCGGGGGCGTGCTTGAGCTCGTCATTCCATCACGGCATCAAGTCACGCATAACGCTTTAATACCCAGAACGAATCTCCATGAATCTCCACCAATCTACTACACTCCCAAGGAAAACACAAAGAAACTTCTTGTCCCTCCGTAGTTCGTCACTGCAATCCGAATGAGTTTCGGCCTGACGCCTCTCACACAAAGAAGCGAAGAAGGTTCTTGTCACTCAGTGTGTGTGGCAGAAGCGTGAGCTGCTGCGACAAGGTGATTAGGCCATTCATTGTCTGCCTCCCTGCCGGTCCATCTGCAGCAGCACAGCAGTAGCGGCAGCAGTGTACCACCGCGATCCCTTGGCTATTCTCTTCTTCGCTCTCTCTCCGCGCTGCTCTGTTGGTTATTTATATGGTATGTTTTCAGGTGAAAATGGCTTTTCAACCCGCAGAAGGCGAGCCATGTAGTGTACACTCAACTCTCCCACTGTCTGTCGCCCTACAACGGTGCAAGACGAGCCCTTAGCAATTTCGTTGTTGAGTTCGTGTCAAAGTTGGGTTTAGCGCCTCCACCTGTCGCACAGGAGGTCCTTCTGAGAGAAATTCCAGGACAAAAGAGTGCTCCAAGACTTTTTCCAGGAACAACGCGGGACTGCTGTCGGGCGACAATCCAGGGATGGGGGCTTGGACCCGTCCGGAAACGGTCTGTGCGGACGTTTCTCCATTCTTGGGGACAGAAGAAGGAGCGAGGGAGGGCCCAGGGCGTGCGGCAGTAGCAGTCGCACTGCAGGGATCGGCCGTTGAACACCCATTCCAACATGTCGGCACCCCACGCACATGTGCAGCCGCCAACAACACCTTCGCGTGATGTCACGAGCAATTTGGACGCACTTCGCAGCTCCCTCGAGGAAAAAGAGGTGCCGGTTCCCCTGTCCGTGGTGTGCAAGACGGTGGGAGAAGATGACCAGGGAGCTATCTGCCTCAATGCCACAACCGTTCAGAGAGTCCTGCTCGAACCCATACTGCCGATGCCCCCGCCGGAGCAGCTAGAAAATGACCTCTTGTTCGGAATGAGGGTCAACGAAGGCCCAATTGCAGGGGGGGAGATAATCAGCAGAAGAAGGAACGTGGAGGACGTTGGAGGGTGCGTCATGGTGCGTGAGATTCTAGACTTGAAGAACGTCCCGCTGGATATTCGTCTACATTGGAACTGGTGAGCATCGATAGGGAGGAGATGGGGCTGTGTGCTGTTGTTGTTGTGATTTGTTGTCTTCACACTGCCCAACCAATATAGCTAATTTGGCTGCTGTTGAAATTGCAGTAAGCTGCAGGTAAGGCTACAGTACATACCATATACTGCTGTAGTACATGTAGCGCTTCACTCACTCGTTGAACATACCTGTTGCAGCAACAACAATAATAAGCACAGACAGCTGTACACAATAAACTACGCATCTCGTTGTCGATGCCCACAAATGAACCTGTTTCTGCGAGCTGATAAGGTGTATCCTACGTACGTCATCTTGTGGATCACTACATGTACGTACGACGGCGGGGAACAAAATCGCCCTGCAGCAGTACTGCTGTACATTTTCATCTGCACTCAAAAACAGTCAAATTTTCGCTGATGCTATGGATTCATTGCTTATCTATCTTAGACCCTTTTCTTCGATAGAGATGGATTCGTTGGGCCATATTGATGAAATAAAAAAACAGGAAAACATCATTATCTGCGATGGAACAAATTGCCACGCGGCGGCACCATTTCTCGTTCTAAATACTCGATCAGACCAAGTCGACACCGAGGTGCCAAACGAATCAGTGAATCTGGTGTGTACATTACGGTGGAAACGATCTTGCGAACACTGAGGTATGACACCTGAAACGCTATGTATCACTTCGCCGTACTGTGGCCATCCCTGAATGCAATACGTCCGTCGCTGTACAACTCTACACCCGCTTTTGCAGCGAGCACCGAATCTATCACGGAAAAGTAGCTAATACACTCGTGTTGGGCTTGACCATCTTTGCTCCTGAAGGGATCCATGCTCGTCGGTACAACCACAGCTGGCTACCCACATTTATTTGTACACAGCACACTACTTTTGTCTCTCCCTTCCCGAAAAAAGCCATTTTTATTGTTGTGTCGCCGCGCAAAGGCCGGGTCTTGGAGGTGGAAATCTCTCCCTCCCTCCGGCCCTTAAGCCTACTAAGGAATCCACACGCTTCCTCAAGTAATAAGAACCAGGCTGACCACATTCCGCTGGTCGCCCAGCTTGGACACAAACCTTCCCCATCACGAAGTCTTGTTCTTCTTACTTCTGGATCCCTCTTCCCGATTTCTTCCCCATTCCGTCCCTTGCCCCGGCTGTCTCTCCAATACCCCTTCCCCTTCTTCCAACACCGCCGACACCCATGCTGGGTCTTGCATACTCGCCCTCACGTATGCCATGAATGCGTTCGACGACCACCTCCCTTCCTTCTTTATCACAGCCTCCGGTATCCCTTTCGCGGCCAGCCTCGTCGCCCCACCTATCCTTCCCGAATGTAACGCAAACTCTCCCGGTTTTAGCTTCGCCCCTGCCCCTTTCCCTTCCTTCGACCACATCTTTGACACCGCTCTTATCCCCTTCCTCATCTGTTTTGTCGCCTTCCCTCTCTGCCATACCTCCTACTTCCCTTCCCTTCTGTGTACCATCAATGGTGCCTTTGCACTTGATCCTTCACTTCCATGAATCCCGCATAGTTCCAGCATCAATTCCACCGCTCCATTCGCCCTCCCCCTCTCCCTGACCATCACCGCTCCCTTCCTCCCTTGGTCTCCCTTCGAGCCTCTCATCTGCACTTTTATCTTATCTGCCCTTAACCTCTCCGGTCCTTCCAGCTGCTTATCGCCCTCGAAGAATGCCACGTCCCCCCTGCACAGGCAGTACACTTCGTGGATTTTTCCATCCTTTTCCGCAAACAACTCTGACGCCCTCAACATCAGCAGATATGTCAAGGCCAATCCGATCCATAGCACTCTTCCCCCTCCACCCTCACCGCCAACAACTGCTGCATTGCACTCAACATTCCCCATGACAGAGGTCTCCTCACTCTTGCTTGTGTACCTTTCTCCACGTGCCCTCTCTTAATACCTTGCGCTACCCATTTTATGTACGGGTTACTCAACGGCAAAGACATGTCCTGAAACTGGTGATGATAGAAATTTACCGCCACGAGCTTCCCCATTATCGTCGAATCCCTATTTCCTAGGAACGCACTACAGTAAGCCATGTACTCCGCCAGCTCCTCCACTATCTCCCCTTCCTCTGACCCCTTCGCAATCCATGGGCTCTTCTGCACTCGTTCCCTCCACTTTATCCACATGTTCCAAGCCCCGTGTAAGTTTTTCTAGTCGACGCTGCAACTCTTCCAAGTGCGTAGCTTCGCGCAAAATCTCTGCACATAGCTGCTGCTCCTCGGCCTTCAGCTCCTGCACCTGCTGCTCCGGACGCCACCGACCCCGGCACCGGCCCCGTCTTCGCGCCCATGACCCACTCCCCGCTCGCGCGCGCGCGCCCCATCCTGTAACCTCCCCCCCCCCCGTTGCCCAAGCCAGCTTGCAGAGCCTG